>RPOG01004339.1:29807-46237 GCA_008086565.1 Thalassoma bifasciatum
GTACGCTGTGTTTCTGTGTTTAGGAGCAGTTACCTGGTGTGAGTCACGATATCAGTGAGAGCCCCGCCCTCCAGAAACTCCATGACGACCCACAGCTCGTCTCCCACTAGGTAGCTGTTGTACATGTCGACCACGTTTTCGTGATGGTAGTCCCTCATGATCACCACCTGCAGCACGTAAACAAGACACAAAGTGACCTATATTCAGAATCAAACGTTCGCTTTATTTCATTATGTACTAGGATTTGTACGTCACATGATACAGAGCTAAAACAACACTGATGGAGAAATGTAAACGTATTTGCATTAAGAAAATTAAATCCTGTATGTTAAACATTTACTTTAATTTGTTTATTTAATTTCAATTACGTTATCAACACGTTTAATATGAACATGTTCTGGAGGCTTAACGAGAAAAGGGTTAAATCCAGGGATTAATAGGATTACATAAAGTAAATTAGTTCCCAGCTGAACACCCGCTGCTTTACATCTATGTTCACACTACACACACTGACACAGAGAAATGCATTCCTTATCTGTCTCTTCTTTAAACACACACACACTCCGACAAACTGTCACACACACACACACACACAGGCCTGAAATAGAGACGAGCAATAATTCCAGATAAAGAAACTCTGCGGGTCGTCCTTCACTCAATTAATATCCTCGTGCTAAACAAGCAATCATGAGGATTGTTTTAAATATGATTATAATTTCAGCAGCAGTGAAAGTGACACAGTGCTCAATTTTCAATATTTAGCATACGATGAATAGATGGAGCTATGAATAAATGCATAGCCCGAGGTTTTACAGTGAGAACGCTACTTAGGGAATAAATGCGATTGCAGATTTTGAAGCACGCTGGAGGTTTGATTGCCACATATACGGATAAATGTCGACAGAGTTGTGGCAAATTAATTGTTTTCTATCTTTAATAAGCATGCTGCTCTTCTGCTCTGGGATAGTGATCCACAATAGATTACTAACGTGATTCACAATAACCAGCCTGTAAACTGAAACTACTTTGTTGTGTAATCTTAAAAAAAGTTTGTGAAAGTTTAAATCCACAGCTGTAGCATGTCAGAGTTTATTTTAGCAAACCTCATTAAAGAGCAGCTCTCTTCTTTGCTGTTTCCTGAGGTCCATTTTCTTCACCGCCACCTGTTTGCCGCTGTGTTTCTCGCTGGCGATGCACACGATCCCCGTGGAGCCCTCGCCGATTTTAATAAAGCTGTCCAGGTATTCCCGAGGGTCACCTGTACACAAATACAAACAAATCTGAGTTTAGAAAACAAAAATAATGTTGCTGTAAGGTTGATGTGTGATTTTCACCATGTGGGTTAACTGGTATTAAAGTGGGGTCACCTGAAATTGATTTTTTCCCCCTAAATAAGTCAAAATTTTGAGAAAATGTAGACAAATTTATGGGATGTAAAGTTAAAATGTTCTCTACCTCAAAATTCCCAATTTTTATTTTACAACTTCAACTAATTGTCTCATAATTTTGCCTTTTTATCACAAAATTTTTATATTTTCATCTTAAAATTTTGACATTATTAGCTTAAAATATAAACTTTTTATCACATAATTTCAACTTTTTAGCTCAAAATTCAACCTTTTTTCTCAAGATTTAGGAGTTTTATTTGAAATTTTTAAAGTTCTTTCCCATGGTTTTGACTTTCTGCCTCAAACTTTGGCTTTTTGTCTCCAAACCTTAACATAAACTAAAATTAAAATTAAAATTTTTCTCATTATTTCAAACTTCAATCTGAAAATTTTAACTAACTTTGTAAATAGTTTGGCTTTTTATCCCATAATTTGTCTTTTTAATCTCTTAATTTTGACTTTTTATGTCAAAATATTGACTTTTTATACCATATTCTAGATTTTCATCTAAAATTTTTTACTTAACTTACAATGTAAAATTATATCAAAATTTTACTTTTGATCACACAATTTCCATTTTCATCTCAAACTTTTTTCATTGTTTCATATTATTTTTTTTTATCTCATAATTTTGACTTCTGAATATCTCAATTTTGGCTTTTCATGTTACATTGACTTTTTGTCTTTCAGTCTTGACTTCTTATCCCAAATTTTGACATTATTATCTTGAAATTTTGAATTCTTATCCCTTAATTCTTTTTTTTCATGTCATAATAATGACATTTTAACTCAAAATTTTGTTAACTAAACCCAGGACCTTGAAGCCATTGAAAGCAATGGGGAGAAGCTGAAATGTCTTTCCAGAAATTTTTGATGTAAAAATGGGGTCACGGCCCACAAAGGTTGGGAATCACTGCAGTTACTCTTCTTCTTTGTCTCACCTGGGTTGACGACCAGTTGCAGAGCGGCTCTGAACTGCTCGTGGGAAACTCTGGAGGGTTGTGTGTCAGAACTGGACCCCCAGGAGGGAGGAGGGTAGGCCCCCGGAGGGATGTAAGGTGACGAAGGCTGTGAATAGGCGCCCTGTGTTGACACACACACACACAGTAAAACACATTCTCAGTTCTTCTCTGTCACATTTATCATGTTTTAGGCATAGACTGTATAATGAGTGGACGTAACGACGTTCGGCTTAAACTGAAGCCTCCAGCAGATGCCCCGCCCCCTGGTGTCTGGCTGCAGTATAGGTCATAAGCCCCGCCCCCTGGTGTCTGGCTGCAGTATAGGTCATAAGCCCCGCCTCCCCATGTATTCCAGATATGAGCCGGGAAAACTTTAAAAAATTACGATACCTCGTAAAAATGTTTCTCTCATCTTTACGCTAAGGTAGTATGACGATGTCATCTGGCTGCATGGTGTTCAGGTGTTTTTTTTCCTGAGAAGTTAGTTTCTCATTAGTTATTGGACGTTAAAAACCANGCCCCGCCCCCTGGTGTCTGGCTGCAGTATAGGTCATAAGCCCCGCCCCCTGGTGTCTGGCTGCAGTATAGGTCATAAGCCCCGCCTCCCCATGTATTCCAGATATGAGCCGGGAAAACTTTAAAAAATTACGATACCTCGTAAAAATGTTTCTCTCATCTTTACGCTAAGGTAGTATGACGATGTCATCTGGCTGCATGGTGTTCAGGTGTTTTTTTTCCTGAGAAGTTAGTTTCTCATTAGTTATTGGACGTTAAAAACCACGATATAAGTTTCGTTTTACGATGTTGACAGCTGCCGTTCGTGAGTAGTTTTTATCGGGGATATAAGAAACTTCGGGAAAGAGCCAAAAGGAGACTAAACCTTCTGAAGAAGAAGAAATAAATATTTTTATTTCTCTTTTTTACTCTTCTCCACCGAAAATTCTCTACTGCACAGACTCTGGCTGCACAATGGCGGCTAGAGAAACGGGTTTTTATGGCTTCAAAATCGTAGAACGGTGACAGGCGTAAGCACGCTGTCCATTCTATATACAGTCAATGGTTTTAGGTAAGTTATCCTCAGAGCTTTGGTTTAATAATCTTTTGTGAACACACTGTACCTGAGGGGTGTAGGGTGGGCTGGGCTGAGAGGGAGGATGGTGATAGGGTGACGGTTTGTAATGGTGAAAGACAGGGGGGTAGGGCAGGTGTGCTGGGGGGTATCCAGGCGGCTTGGGATGGCTTGGAGGCTGCTTTAGGGGCCCTCTGGGGTAGGTGTCACCACCCGTCACCTGGGGGCTGCCGTCACGTAACGGACGCTCGTAGTCACCCTGCAGGAGAGAAAAACGAAAGCGTGGGTTGTGGTTGTGTGTTAAAAACATCAGGAGTCAAACAAAAACTGCACAGTCAGGTGTAGCCTACGACGAAGCTTCATCGTTACGCTCCACAACTCCTACATTCATCAGCACAGAGAGCGTCCTGGTCTGGGACTCTCTCTCTCCTGCAGACCTCAGGAACTCCTGAGTCTCCTTGAACGCAGTGAAAGCCCCTCCCCACACAAACACACACACACACACACTGTGACACAACAGAGCTAAACTCAGACTGGCCTATTAAAAGCTCAGTTGTATGACTCAGCAGAACTGCTCTGACTCATACCAGGTCTCACACGAATACATCCACACTGATGGGAAATCTTGAGGAAATTAACTCAGCATAATCTGTTTCTCTATTCAATCTATTCTTACTCTCAAGTTTATTTATGACCGAATCATAATTTGTGAGACATTCAGTTCTAATTTTTGTTTTGTAGCAGCCTTTCTACAATTACAGCTCCAGCAGAGCTTTGTGCATCAGTTCAGGAAAAAGGAAGAGAGAGAGAAAATGTAACAAACACAAAAACAAGAGTCACTGGATTTTCACTTCAAACCCACACATGAAGCTACTGCTCTGTAGTAGAAACAGACCTGGAGGATTTCTGCTATTGTACTGGTGAGTTTAAAGTGTGTATTACTCTAGAGGCAGAGAAAAGAATGTCTTGGCTCCAAATCAGGGGTGCAAACTTGTCATGAGTAAAAACAATGAAGTGGACACAACAATACTTTTGTGTTTCACCCTTCAACTGTTCTCGAGTAAACAGCCTCTAAATGTTCACTAAAAGCACTGAGATGATTCTCATGTGAGGATTTCAAGGGTTTTATCTTGTTTAGGAGACTGAGAAAGGTGAGGATTTTTTTTTCCGCCTGATAAATTTTTCTTAGGACAACAGTATATAAACATGAAATTGATTTTTTTTCCCCTAAATAAGTCAAAATTTTGAGAAAATGTAGTCAGATTTATGGGATGTAGAGATAAAATGTTCTCTACCTCAAAATTCCCAATTTTTATTTTATAACTTCAACTTATTGTATCATAATTTTGCCTTTATATCACAAAATTTTTATATTTTCATCTTAAAATTTTGAAATTATTAGCTTTAAATATAAACTTTTTATCACATAATTTCGACTTTTTAGCTCAAAATTCAACCTTTTTTCTCAAGATTTAGGAGTTTTATTTGAAATTTTTAAAGTTCTTTCCCATAATTTTGACTTTCTGCCTCAAACTTTGACTTTTTGACTCCAAACCTTAACAAACTAAAATTAAAATTTGATTTTTTAAGTACATAAATTCAGATCATTTTTCTGATTATTTCAAACTTCAATCTGAAAATTTTAACTAACTCTGTAAATAGTTTGGCTTTTTATTCCATCATTTTTCTTTTTAATCTCTTAATTTTGACTTTTTATGTCAAAACAATCAGGGGTGCAAACTTGTCATGAGTAAAAACAATGAAGTGGACACAACAATATTTTTGTGTTTCACCCTTCAACTGTTCTCGAGTAAACAGCCTCTAAATGTTCATTAAAAGCACTGAGATGATTCTCGTGTGAGGATTTCAAGGGTTTTATCTTGTTTAGGAAACTGAGAAAGGTGAGGATTTTTTTTTTCTGTCTGATGATATTTCATAGGACAACAGTATATACACATGAAAACATGGCTATGTGGTTATGGAATTTAGACTGTCAGATAGATGAAACAGATTTCAAAAATGGCCTAAATGACACACTCACCATTTATCAAAAACAAAACTTGAGGAAATACATTTAGGAGCTGTTTGCACGTGAACAGTTTTAATAATAATAATAATAATAATACATTTTTTTAAGGGTGCCTTTCATGGCACTCAAGGTCACCTTACAAGAATAAGGGCATTAAAAGATGACTAAAACAGATATAAAACAAGCAATACAATATAATGCAATATAAAACAATAAATTAAAATACAATTTTATTTTTTTAATTTTGCATTAGGGTGAAATTCCAAAGTATTGTTGCATTTCAGCCTCCAGTTTACATGACAGGTTGGCTGACTTTAAAAACGGCCTCCAGAGTGGAAAATTTTTGAGTAGCTGTTTCCACTGTTTCTGTGTAAACTGACGTCACACTCAGCTTTGCGCGTGTGCATTAAACTTCCACTGTACCCAGTGCAAACTGAACAACAACAACGACAAAAATGACCTAACGTTTCGTTCTATGTGCTGCTGGATCTACTGACTGCCTTCCAACAAAATGTACATTTATTGCACTATTTCTGCAATCAGCGAAAAAGTTTTTAGTATTAACTTAGGATGATCAGCTCACCTCTTCTTCAGCCTCTAAACCTTTGTTGTATAAACGGCTCCTTCAGTTATATTGACATCTACTGTCCTGACTACAGCGTTTTAAGTCCCTCAGAGTTTCCATGTAGATGCAGATTGTTTCGGTGCGTTTTTTGCGTTTTAGGGTGAAACACTGTGAAGCAGAAACATTATGTGACTGGGTTCAGGGTTAACAGTGTCTTATTTGTGGATTGTCTGAATGAGACAGTGATGGACCCAGGAGAAAGCTGTTGTAGCTCTCGAGATGATGAAGTACACAGATGTGTGAAGGGCCCCAATGTCTGAATTTGCTTTAGGCCCCTGAATGACTAACTACGCCCCTGGAGCTGCTGTTCTCCATCGCAGCATTCACCAAATATAAAGAGCAAACCTTTGGATACACCAATCAGTGACACATATAACACAAGGTGTAATGGTTTTTTTGTACTTATTTGTTTCCTGTTATTTACTGTTCATTCACCAGCGATAATGTTCCTCCCATAAATTCTCAAGAGACAGAAGAAATAATAAAAATCCTCCTCTTTTCTTTCTCTTTATTGTTTCCCTCACTCTCTCTCTTTACACACACTTTCACACACAGACACACAGTAGTGGCAGGGCAGGGGGAGGAGTCCTGATGTGTTGGGATGGTGTCTAATTACATGGTGTGAACTCTTTTAATCAATCATTCTCAGGCAGGTGTGGGGAGAAGGGGGGGTGTAGCTGCCGGGACGGCCCCGTCTTGAGCCCCCCTATCGCTGGCCGGCACTGCTGGCTGGCTGACAGCCAAGGGTCTCCTGATCCATGTTGGTTAAACGCGCATTAATCTGAGTTTGGCAGGGTAATCAACAACCTAACTCAACTGTGAAATTGAATTCCGCGGTGGAACATCGTTCGGCCGGTTTTATGCTAAGGCTGCAGAAAGAGAAAGTGCCGCAACATCAATTTGTCACCGAGAGCTGCGGCACTGAGCTCGCAATGCCACAAAACACAGAGAGAGGGGGAATGAAAGGGAGAGGGAGTGTGTGTGTGTGTGTGTGTGTGTGTGTGTGTGTGTGTGTGTGTGTGTGTGTGTGGCCCAGTCTCCATGCGGTCTACTGTTACATCCCCACCGGCTCCAAACAACAGCAGGAAAAAAGACGGATTTACTTCAGTGGTGTGAGTGGGCTGAATGAGAGGAGAGCGAGAGACAGAGAGAGAGAGAAAGAGCGAGAGAGAGGTGGGTTTGTAACAGGGTCCATGAGCCGAGAAGAATAGTGATTCTTAATCTGCTGGATGACTCCTTGTTTCTCTTTTTCTCTCACCACTGCTACAGAATCTGCAAACCTCACAAGATAAATTAGGCTGCTGTTGTTCCTGAGCCATTTTTCACTACGGCCTGGACTTAAAGGGACTGCAAGGACTTTTTAAGTGATCTTGAAAAGTCTCATCTCTAGATATATTCCTGATCATAATCCACGATTTGAAATATCTGAACATTTTTAATTTCGTAACTGAGTTTGTAACTGAGTTTTAACATTCAAAACATTATTCTATATATTTGTATCTTTCTTTCTTTATTTGCATCTTGTATCTACATAGAATTGCACTCCACTAAAATCAAACTACTTTGGAGATGATTTGGTGGCCCACTTGCAATACCTTCACGGCCCACCATGGGGCCACGGACCACAGGTTGGGAATCACTGCTCTACAGGAAGTCTGTCAGAGCTAAAATCATTGAGCATTTTCTTCTGTGTGTTGAGTGTTTCTGACACTTGAATCCATACGTCCCCGTATAAACTGCTCATTCAGGAAACCAAATGTGCCTCCTCAGGTGAAACACTGCAGAAGATGGTGATAATAATAAACAATATGTGCAGAAAAAAATGACCTTCTCCTGCATCGTTCCCCGTCCTGCTACTCTTGCACTCTGTGTACTGTTATTTTTTCTATCATCGGCTATTTATTGAAGCATGCAGGTTAAATGGGTTTTCATCAAGGCACCCTGGGATCTACATCAGCAAACCCAGTTTTTCTCTCAAGCAACTGGACCTGCTGTGTTTGTAGGAGAGGGGGGGGGCAGCTGAGGGCTGTTGTAGCAGTACACACACCTGAACTATGCTCTTCATGGGGCACTAAAAGACTATATACAGAAATGATCTGCAGGAAATGTCACTTTCTCTGTAACGTCCCCCTGCTGCCACCAATTTTCGCACTCCTCAACCTTTTCTCACATCATCTACTGTAGCTGCTCCAGTTCAGCGCGTTATTATTAGAATAAAAGACCCAGCAGGAGGAGCCGCCACTGGAAACATATGGATACATTACACAGCAATGATGCATGTGAGGTTTGTTTGCTCTGGAGTCTCGGAGTCTCTGTGTGGAGGAATCTCTGGAGTATTTCAGTGGCTCCAGCTGCTTCACTGGAGCACATCACAGGCTGAGAGGGTTTCATTTACAGCTCCAAGCTATAAAACACCACGTCTATGTGAGGTCATGTTGCTTTGTTATCCAAACAAGAGTCGAATCAGCTGTTAGAGATCGATGTTTTTGTCCTGTCAATACTCTTTGACTGGAAATCTAATGAATTCAGAGACTAAAACTGTGACATTGGCACAAGGATGTCACAGTTTTCCAGCTTTCATCTCACAATGTATTAATATTGTCACTTAAATTAATCATGTTCTAATTGTGAACGTTTACAGTTTCTGTCAGGTGCTTGAAGAAAACCTAAATACATCTGCATAGGAAACTTTTATAAAGCTAAATCTGCAAAAACTCAACTCTTCCAGATGGTGTGTTTAATTGCATGACGCAAAAATGTGCTTTGCGAGTTGTTGAGAGTTAGAAAAAACACATACGAGGACAAAAGACTGAATAAATTTTGGGAAATGGTGAAAGACAAAAGTTGATGCATAAAGATGGTTCAAAATGCAGGATCAGAGATATTTGGAGCTAAGAATGTTTTAACAATTGTCCTTTAATCAATCACGATTTTCTCAGATTTGGTTTTATTTCATAGGTCTGCAATAAAAGCACAAGCATTTTTTCTTTCCTTTGTTAATCTTTGTAACTTTGCTTGTTGTTTTAATTATTTTTTGTGTATTTCTGCTTTTAGTCCTGTTGTGAAGTGTCCTTGGGTGTTGAGAAATGGGCTTTTAAATAAAATGTATTATCATTAGTATTAAAATAACATAATACACAAAATAGAAAAAAAAGAAAAACATTGAAAATATTCACCTACAATCTAAAAGGCTTCTATTTTACATTTAGACTACTTCATTTTGGAAAAAAAAATATTAATATCAAAATAGCTGTTAGCTCTGGTCAGAAGAGCTACTACTCAACATTATGTAACAAGTATCTATCCCATTTAAAAAAAAGTCAACAGGCAATGGATGATATTTCACTGCAAACTTTGTGTAAACCTCTTTGCTTTATCTTTTTATTTTCATTTTTAGGGGTTTTTACCTCAAGGAGTCTATCATGTAATCACGGTATAACTGACACGTATCTTATTTCAGGGTTTTTCCCAGTTCTGCTCCCTGCTATGGTTTCACTTTGTCCTTTTTATCACTTCTTTATTCTGTCTCAACCCTTCTTTGTGGCTCTCTTTGTCTCGTCTCTGTGACTCTGTAATTCAGAGCTTCCCGGTCGATGGTCGGCGTGAGCATTAATTGATTTGTGTGCAGAGAAAGTGGCTCCTGGAGAGGGGGGTGATTCTGTGCGTGGCAGCACCTGCCTCCTTCAGGGAAAGACTGGATTAACCGCTGACACTGTCAGTCTGTCAGGGAGGGCAGGAGGTCCAGAGAAAGAGAGAGCGAGAAAAGGAGGCTCAGGCAGAGAAAGAGACAGAGAGAAAAAGAGATTACACGAGCTGCAGAAGGTGAGAGGTGGGTGAGTGTGAACACTATTTTTCTAGAGTCAATGAGGGATGGATTTTAGAATAATTCCAACTAGGGACTGATGAATTGGCATTTCATTCATATCTCAATATTTTGTTTCAGCCTTGTGATGATGCTTTTATGCATAAAATCAAACCAGAATGGTTTATATTTTTTTGTGACGATTGGGGTTTACAGCAAAAAATCCCTGTTAGTTCATTTTTGTTTTCAAGTTCAAGCCACTTGACAAATGTGACTCAAGCACCTTCATTAGCCCCCAGATTCAAGAGGACAACTGTTGACCACTTTTAGTTTTACTTGGGCTCCACCTCCTCCGTGGCTCACTGCCAGCAGCTGCACATGCTCACTGCCACATGGCAAACAATCGTCGCTTCGTGACGGGAAATGACGGTAAGAACAGCCCTGCCAGCACATGCAGCACCTGAGAGAAACTCAAGAGCCATACACCTGACGTCCTGTAAGTATGAAAATTTTGTATAATTTTTTTCTCTGTGTTATGGAGCTATCGTAGCCGCTCAGGATAGCTTCTATCACTCGCTATCATCAACGCACTGGGCATGCTGTGATTGACTGATCACCACCCATAACCACACCTACTTATGCTGTTTCTTTCCCGCCCCTGAAACTCCCAAAACAGCCTCTCTCGCCCAGCAACTGTATTAATTTGTGATTGGCTAATGTGGTGCACTTTCGACCAATAGGAAAGGAGTGTCATGGTTTTGTTTTGTTTTTCCCCCTCTTTCCGGCATTTTTGATCCACTAGCACTCTCCAGTGCTCTCAGACATTGTTAGGTATAAAGTCGTGAATGTTATACCTTCCATAGAAATGGAAAAGCTATAATTTCTACAAAAGATTACAAGTAGAGTGAAGAGTTTTGGTGTTTGGTGTAGTTACCTTGGTTAAGGTCTGTGAGTTGCCGAGACTCTCCGAGAGGCGGGGGTAAGTGTAGGAGCTGTAAGGGTGAGCCTGTGGGGGGTTCTTGAACGCCCCACTAGCTGCATAAGGAACATTTGGCTCCTGCAGTCCAGACCCTGATCGAGACCTCTGCCTGATCGCCGGCGTAGGGCTGGTCTGCGTCACGTAAGAACTCTTAGGCCGCTTATCGTATTCGTCCCGTAGGCCGCCGTAGCTCCACTCGCTGTCTGGGTAGTTAATCTGCTCGCTGTGTAGCGAGGCTCGCGACGGCGTCCCCACTGAAGTGTCTCTGTAGTCCTGACTGGATGAGCCACCCACAGATGCCCGGTAGTAGCCGCTGGAGCCCACTCCACTCCCAACTGTGGAGGCCACCTCGTCCGCTGAGCGCCCTTTGCTCTCCAGGTAGGTGTGGTAGTCGGGGGGGAGTTTGCCATAGTCTGATTTTTGGGGCATGGCGTCTGGATAGAAGGGGCTGCGGATGTGGTGTGAATGGCCGTTCTGCTTGGTGAACCGGTAGTGCCTCCCGATGGCCCACTCCCCGTCCATGGAGAAGTTGGGCCTGCTGGGGTCGAGAGAGAAGTCCCTGCTGGAGGTGTCGAGGTCACAGGAGTAGCGGGAGTAGTAATGGTTGAACCCATTCTCCTCGGGGGCGTTGGGATGACCGCTGACGGAAGGTTTGGAGCTAGCTCCTGCCTGATGGGCGCCCGGCGGGCTCTCTTTACGCAGGGAGTTGGAGCGCGTCACCGAGATGTTGTCGAACTCTTCTAGCAGACCGTTAATGGAGGCGTCTTTGGGCGGCCGGTTCCCTCGAACGATAGTCTGTCGGAAGAAGGAAAAACATTTACACTTCACGTACACGAGTGTCTTTAAGCCGACAGTCACACGGAGGCCGCCCTGATACTTTGGGTTATAGGACATTCAATTTCAGTTTAATCATTCCGGCCTGAAAACTGAATGAATGAATTGAAATTCCTGTTTGGTTTCGGTTGTTAAATTAAAAACACTTCAATTTCCAAGTTGGAATTTCAATTCATGAATATCAGGGCTTCGTGAAAAGTATGAAATCCATCATCACTTGTTCAAGGGTGATTCTTAGACTACATGCACTTTTATGACCTTGCCCACTATTTTTAAGAAAACACATCATTTAATACATTAAAACCCCTCCATTTTTTTACCACCTTTTCCATCCACATGACCCTCTTCTATTCCTCCAGAGTCCAATCTTTATGCTCCCTAACAAACTGAAGACTTTTTTTCTGGTAAGTTTTACTGATTAGTGGTTTTCTTAAAGCTACACAGCTGTTCAATCCAAATTCCTTTGAGTTTTCTTTGCATTGTGTGGGTGAAAATGCTCTTACTTTCACTATTAAACATACTCCCGAGTTCTACTGTTGTTTTACCCAAACAGGATTTTTTTCTGACCACATTTCCTCCTGGAAGACGATGGTTTCCCACCATCCTTCTAGTATTTAATACTAGTCCATTGGGCAGTTCTTAACCCAATTTTAGTAGTCTCTGCATCAATCTCTTTAGATGTTTTCTCTGCTTGATGCCAATGATTGGACCCTTCTTAAACAGACAAACATCTTTTCCACGACCACAGGATGTGTCTTTCTCCATGACTGTTTAAGAAATGAGATGTTGTTCAATAAATCAGCTTGTTGCCAGTTGGAAGATAATCACCCATGCAGTAATTATCCAATAGGAGGCTTGTATCTATTTACTTAGTTAAATCCAGGTGGTGACTTTGGGGCCAGGCAGTGTAGCAAGGTAGTGGAAGTGACATTTGTTTGGTGTGAATCTTGCAGATCTTAAAATACAACAAACTATTTAAACTTATGAGACCATCTTGGGTGAGTTTTGGATAACTTTTTTATTTAAGTTGACAAGGCTAAAAGTGCACCTAGTTGAAGAACTTCCCTCTGAATGAATGCCTTGGTCATCAGTCGGCCACACAACCACTCTGTGTTGTGGGAAGAGATGCAGCTAGAAAATGCATGAAGATAAATGAAGGGATTCCTCAGATGCTAAAAGGAAACCAGTGGTGGATTGAAGGAGCTAATTCCTGCCCCATTTCCCTCGCAACAGATTAGCTTCATCTTCAGTGGGCTGATCGGGATGCATTAACAGTCGTGACGCTCGGCGCAGCGCTCATGAGGTGCACGAGCACACCGGCGCACGCTAACATGAGAAAGAGAGGAGAGAGTGATCACACACACACAAACACACACACACACACACTCACATCTGCTTCAAAGCAGAGGCAGCTTGAACATCAGGGTGCTGCTGATCCCCTCCTACCTCGTGTTAAACCCTTTTCACGGATGCGTCGTGAGTCATTGGGGAGCTGGAGCTACAGCACCGAGCTACACAGGCTGGATTGGAGGTGTCGATGGGGAGGATAACCACCTCCATCCAGTGAAAAATCATGAGAGCGATGGCAAAAGTCAGACATGGTGCTTCCATCCACCTGTCTCTGTGCCACTTGGACATTTTAGGAAACTCAGCGTTACATCCATCGACACATGTTGCGTGACTGCTGAGAGCTGAGAGGAGGACTTTAAACTCTTACATAACTGATCCCAGAGATTTTCTGATCAGACTTAACTGGTAAATTTTATTTTTGTACATCTCAGTGTAATTCAGTGGTGCTTTTCAGTCTCTAAGTACCTCAAGTGTCAAAACCATCCAGTCAGGGTCCCGTCGTGTTTGGTTCTGTTTTGTAAGTCCTTCCTGCTTTTCCATCACGACTTTCCTTTCAGCGTTTTGCTTATTGAGTTATTATGCCACGAGGAATTTGTTAATTCCATCATCTCTAAGACAGAAATTTTCAACAGGGGGCCCTTATATCATTTTGATAGTAGATACACTTGTAAAAAAGAAAAAAAAAACTCTTGATACTGGTAGATGATGGCATTGGTATCAGTTGACACGGCATGTTTGTTAATAGGCCTCTCAACTCACTGTAACTTGCAAATATTCCAAATTAAACATTGATATCTGTGTATTATTTGAGTAGCTTCGTATCGAATGCACAATAACAAGGTACATTTATACATGGCACAAGGCCCAGGTTGATACAAAACACAATTTTATGTACAATATAGCTAAATTTGGGGGGCCCCGCTCCATCTTTTCATTAGTTCAGGGGTCCTTGTTCTGAAAAACGTAGAAGATCCCGAATCTATGGCCCCATATAGTCATCAAGTGTCCACAGAGGAAGGACATTTGTTAAAAGACACATGCAAAAGAGGCCTCTTTTGAGACAAAATGCATACTAGAAAGCCGAAACACGCCCGAAAGTGCCCTTTTGGGAACCCAAATAAATATTAAAGGACCCTACTAGTTGGCTAACCACACTCATCTACCCTTTTCGGCTGTTTAAAACATGATAAACTGCACTCCTGGAGCCAAAATACACGCTACATTCTCTCTTGGGAGTCAAATTCTTGTGTTACAGTGCCTTTTTTTAGAGCCAAAACACATGTTTAAGTGTTCTCCTGGTTGACTTACTACACTAATCTGCCCCTTTGGCTGGTTAAAATGTGCAAAATTGCCCCCTGCCTGGAGCCAAACACATGCTAAAGTGCCCTCTTAGGAACCAAATGTGCTGAAATGTCCCCTCAGGAGCCAAAGAAATGTGTTAAAGTTCCCTCGTGGGCGCCAAAATTCATAATAGTGCCTTTTTGGGAACCAGAACACAGTAATGTGACCTCTCAGGAGCCAAAACACACATGAGAGTGTTCTTTTGGAGCCAAAAAAGGTGCTAAAGCGTCCTCTCAGGAGCCAAAACAATAGCTTTAGTGACTTTTTGGGAGCCAAAATACACTCAAGTAACTTCTCAGAAGCCAAATGTGTGCTGAAAGGCCCTCCTTGGTGCCAAACTTGTGCTGAAGTGCCTTTTTGGGAGTCAAGCACACACTTCAGTGTCCTCCTGGTTGACTTACTACACAAATCTGCCCCTTTGGCTGAATAAAACATGCAAAAGTGCCCTCATTGGGACCAAACACATGTATAAGTGTCCTCTTGGGAGCCAAAATAAACAGAAGTACCCTGTTGAGGGCCAAAAAACAGTGGAGTAATCTCTCAGAAGCCAAAACACACTTGAAAGTGTTCTTTCGGGGTCAAAAAATGTGCTTAAGCGTCCTCTCAGGAGCTGAAACAATAGCTTTGGTGACTTTTTGGGAGCCAAAATACACTCAAGTAACTTGTCAGGAGCCAAATGCTTGCTTTAAGGTGCTCCTTGGTGCCAAACTTGTGCTAAAGTGCTTTTTTGGGAGTGAAAACACACTCTTAAGTGCCTTCCTGGTTGTCGACCAACTCTGATCTGCCCCTTTGGCTGGATAACATATGCAAAATTGCCGTCCTGGGAGCCAAAATACACTTAAGAGTCTTCTCAGGAGCCAAAAAAATATGCTAAAGTTTCCCCTTGGGAGCCAAAATACACAAAAGAGTCCTCTCAGGGGCCAAATGCTTTCTAAAGTGCCTTCTTGGGAGCCAAAACATGCGCTGTGTCTTTTTATCTGTCGCCCCTGCTCATCAAATTGTCCATGCTCACCACTGCAGTCATCTGAGTACATTACAAAACTAACTTAAGTTTTCTTAAAAAGCCTGCAAAGTTGAATTCCCTGGAAATAAGTGAAGTTAATGGATTTATTAAAGCTGTGGGAAAAGAGAGTGGAGTAAAGATGAAATCATCATAAGGTGCTAAAAAGCTAAATTTCCCTCAGTTTACCACCTTTGGAGTCCCTATCATAAAACCTATTTAACTCTAATTATCCAGGGTATGATCCTAAGTTTTCATCTCCCAACTGTTAAATATCAGCATCTAAAAATTTGATAAACTGACTTAAAGAAACTCGAGTGTCTTTATTTTACACTTCACATAGGTACTGTGTTGGTTTTTCATTGTATCATCTGTCAGTCTCTGCACCTCTAAACGTGTCTGCTGAACCGTGCTCTCAGACCTGACAGTGTCACATCAGCAGCAACTTTGACGCCGTTTGACAGCGCTCACGCTTCACTGTCCGTCACTTTACCGTCACACTTGTCTGCCGTAGTTTGTCCGTGTCACATGTGCTGAGGCTGAGTTTAATAAAAACTGGATAATCATCATCTCTCAGCAACATTGTGCTGACACTGAGATACTGAGCATCAAGACTTCTTTCACCCAGCTACCTGCAAAATGTCACAACAGGACGACTTCTTCTCGTCATGTTCGTCTGTGGTTTGTTGGAGATGTCACAGTTATCAAAACTTCTCATTTACCCGGCTGAGAATGTGGGGAAATGAGACAAAAAAAGAGGTCCAGAACTTAGTTTTCTTTACTTCTTCTTTTCCCAGTAATTCAAATTCATGTAATCAAGTCTTCAGTATTACAGCTGCTTTTATCACACACCATGTCCCTCTTTTCTTCTGTCTCTCAGTCAGTATACCTCGCTCCTCTGCCTCGTTAACACTCCTCTCGCTTTCCTCTGTTTCAAACTTATAGGCTGTCGGTGCCGTGACCTGGAACCCAAGGTGAAACGACCAATAAAAGCAGCGAGTTAAGTCTGGCTGAGAGGATATAGGCTGCAGGACGGATGGTCTTTTAAACA
>RPOG01004340.1:0-16938 GCA_008086565.1 Thalassoma bifasciatum
TACAGACTGATTAAAAGAACTGGAGCCAGAGCGGGTAGAAACATTTGTTATTACTCTGTGAGGCTGAGTCCAGCCTGCAGTCAGCGTTCTCTGCTCTTAAACAGGAGAGAGGAGGGAGGGAGAGAAAAGGTCAGGCTCTTAGATCAGTGTTTGTTGTGAAGCAGCTGGACACTTAACATTCACTGTCCGTGATTTGGTCCCCAAAGGATCAGTCCAACCTGCAGACTGATGAGCTCAACTGCTCCTCTGGAAGATAGAGGCAATGTGGTTTCATCTTTATCAACAGAAAAACTCTGAACCAGCTCCCCTTTATGTGCTTAATAATCTCACAAACTAACAGCTATCTTGTTAGTGTTATGGAATTTTCCTAATTTCTTATTATTCTACACAATTATTACCTTAATTTCCTCTGTATGTCTCAAACATAGTCACAGTCCTGTATTTGGCCTTAGAAACACACATTCCTGAATTCTTCCATAGTGAGGACTGTTTCTCTTGTATCAGGATGAGAGGGACATCCTAAGCTGAACTCATTGGTCTCCTAAATAGACATAACAAACATCAGAAATGATAAATACTGAATACACAGAGAGGTCTGGCAGAATTGACTCTGCACTACACTGTGCATCCAAGTGTACTGTCTGTCTCTTCTCCTTGATCAAGCTACATAAACCTTTTCAACTTAAGTCATCTGAGTCTCCTTAGTTTTCTTCTTCAAGTGGTCAAGCTTCCAGAAAATTCCTCAACAGTTATCAGATGCAAATAGAATAGAACATTATAAAATAAAAAGTGAAAGAAACCTCAGCTGCTGGAATTGTCATGAGCTCAAAAGCAGCTTTGTCTCAAAAGCTCCCACAAGGTGCTTTTCAACCTAAGGAGTCTAGGCCTAAATGTAGTTCTGGGGTCTGAATAAACCCCTGAAACAGATGGAACTTTCCATATGGAACTACATGGCTCATGTGGCCCATTGTTTGTCGGAAACACAAACGACAACCACAAAAGCCATTCAGCTTACAACTTGTTCAAAACTCTGCTGCCAGGCTTTTAACGAAAACAAGGAAACATGAGCACATCACCCCGATTTTATCCTCCTTACATTGGCTTCCTGTATGTAAGATTTTACTGACCACTTAAAGCTCTGCAAGGCCTTGCTCCACCTTACATTTTAGACCTTTTAACCCCCTATGAGCCGATGCGTCTGCTGAGGTCCTCGGGCAAAGGTCTTTTAAATGTGCCGGTGACTCGGCTGAGAAAGAAAGGAGACAGAGCTTTTTCAGCGTGTGCACCGAGGCTCTGGAACAGTTTCCCAGAGGAAATAAGATCCGCTGAGTCAGTAACCTCTTTTAAATCGCTTCTTAAAACATATTTTTATCGGAGAGCCTTCCCTGATTTTAGCTGAGACCTTTTATTTTCTTTTATTCACGCATGTGTTTTTACCTTGTTGTTTCAATTGTGTATATTAAATCATTATTTTTAGCTAATCCTGTTCTTGTGGTTTCTTGTGTTTTCTTGCCTGCTCTGCTGACTGATTTTACTTTAACCGTTTTTCTCAGAGCACTGTTGCTTTTATTGCCTGTAAAGCACTTTGTAACTTTGCGTTTGAAAAGTGCTATACAAATAAAGTTTTTTATTATTATTATTATTATTATTATTATTATTAATAAAGTAAAAATGACACATAGAAGGTAAAGAAAGGCCAGCACTGTTAGCGTGTTAGCATGGAGAAGATTCAGCTCATGCCTGTTTTGATAGTGATTTATTCCACTGCGGCTCAGAGCATGTGAATAATGAACATTTCAGCTCCTTGCTCCTAAAGGTGTCAGCCTCTGTCACCCTCCACTCAAAGTCTCACCACGCCACACGCCTGTAGCTTATTTTTCTTGATTCAAGACAACTTTTTACCAGTAACAATGCTACTAGGTAATGTACTTATCAACTGTTACGTATCCTTGTTTTCTGAAACATGAGAAAATCCAATCTTTGTGAGTTTGTACTGTAGTTTAGTAGCTGGCTACATTTAGCATATTGGTACTTTGTAGCTTAGTGAATCCTTGTTATGTCCTGGCAGAGCTCATCTATCAAGCAGAGCAAAGGTAACATCACTCGTCTATTTTTGATAGACCCTCAGGTTTGAACAGATCACTGCAGGTTAACTGCTGCATGTGGGTTAGACTGAGCATTAGCACAAACAGCTCAGCCCCTGTCTTGGCCTTCGGCTGGCATTTTAGCCTTCATCGTTTTAGCCTTTAGTCTGTGTTTTAGCTTTTAGTCCATCTTTTAATTTGTAGTCCATGTTTGTTTCTTAAGTTTGTTTTTTAACTTTTAGTCTTTGTTTTAGCTTTTAGTTCATGTTTTCACTTTTAGTCCATATTTTAGTCTTTCGTTTGTGTTTTAACTTTTACTCCAGGTTTTAGTCTTTAGTTCGTGTTTTAATTTTCGGTCTGCATTTTAGTCTTTAGTTCGTGCTTCAACCTTCAGCTCATGTTTTAGCTTAAAGCTCTTTCCCTCTCCTGTTTTAGCTTTCTTACACTCCTCCGTCTTTTTTCTGTCAGACAGTCCATCTCCCATTTCTACTTTATACATATAGTATATAACAATACATAAAATGCGGAAATTGTTTTCAGTTGAGAGAAACACAGATCTTTTTTCTCACTGCAAAATGTTGCCGGCATGGTGTTGTCATAGAGACCTCAGGATGCCAAACATCAATCCGGTCCAATCTGACCTGTTCAGTCCTGATTGGGAAACTAAGGATTAGCATTTAGAAAAAGCCTGTTTTGGCGCTGATGATCCCATTTTACATCTTATGTTATGATGAGGCAAATATATAAAAATGAGACTTTTTTCCACGATCACTTTCAAACTGCTCACAGCCCCTTTAACATGAAAGTTTGAGATATTTGCATCAGAACACATTTAATGGTACTTTTGTTTCTTGATCATCTTAAATTAAAAAAGTGGTTTTCAAACTAACTTGACTATGTGGGCACACTGGGCATTATTTCTCACCAGGTACGAAAAGCATCTGCGTCAGTGTCAATGTGTGTATGACAGGCCTGTGTTTTCTTATCACTTATCTGAGACAGCTGTGAACTTGTCGTCCACCTGCTCATTGAGCACATCAATGACTGTCTTACAGTCAGGCTGGATAACGTCACAGCTCTCACTGCTGCAGACGTCACCGTTATTACTTCAGAGAAACGTGGACCTGCTTTTAAGCTTCCATCATGCATGGAGCTGTGGTTTGAGGATATTTTTGAATACAGATTAAAAATAATCATTATCAAATACTAATGTGCTCTTTATTATATCATATCATTCAAATCCAAAGCATCTTTCTGAGTTTGTGGTAATGAGCAGATGAGCAGTGTTTTGGAGAGGAACTGCTGACACAGGAACAGGCTGCACCACCACCACCATCGTTGCATCACTGAAATGTTTTTTTTTTTTTTTTATTATTTATTTTGAAGGGCAGATTTAGCTGCGATGCAGATTAAGAGCTGTGGGCATACACATAGAAACATGCCCACACACACACACACATGAACACACCACACAGCTGATTTGACACACAAACACACAGCTGGTGGGATAAACCCAGAAATGTGATCAGTGGGCTAGTGCTTGACGTCACAGGGATGTGTTTGGGATTATTTAATGTTTTGTAAATGTGCTGTCGCAGTGGAAAGACTTGCTGGGTTTCATAATGTCCTGTGGTAAAGGGATTTGGATACAACACAGTGACATGATGTGCCCGGGTTAATACACAAATTAGGAAGTCATTTTGTGGGTGGACAAAGTTTGATCATGTTTGAGTGTTTAAATGTAGCCAACTTGATTCTTTTATCAGTTCTTCTGTTTTAATGTCTACAAATATTATATTATATTATATAACATTATATTATGTTATATTATATTCCTCCTGTTTGATGTGAGCTCCTCCTGCCAATTTGAAACAAAGAGCATTCGTGAGGCAGTTTGTATGTAAGTAGGGATGGGTATCAAGGAACCGGTCCCTTGTTGGTGTAGCGTACACATTAGTGGTGAGCGGCTACTACTGATATTGATTTTAATCTCCCGGCCCTTATTTTAAAAAGGTTAAGTAAAGTAATCAATGATTAATTATCGATATTGGCTGATATGAAACATTTATATCATGATACACTTTTCAGTTGTGTCGCTCAGCCCTACTTTATTCATCCCATGAGGGGAAATTCATAGTCACAGCAGCAATGCAATGCTGCTTCAAGAAGCTGCCACTGAGAGGTGCCTTGAACAGCAGAAGTAGAAATGAATGAATGAATGAATTAGAAAAGACCATCAGAGACGACAGCTTGTCCATAATTCTCTTGTCAGCCTCCAACTCCACAGGGTCCAGATCTAATCTGGACTTCACATTGGCATGCAGCAGATCGAGTGTTGTAGCCTCTCTGGTGGGACAGTCAACAAACTAAGATTATTATGAGTGCCTCAGGATGCTGACTCTGTATCCGTATACTTTCTGGGTCTTCACCATGTCTCCAGTTCATCACTTTTGTTAGGCAGAGAGATGACATTTCCCATGCTGACTAATGAAAGAAAGGGCTTATATCTCCATCTTTTTGCCTTCACCTTTGCACCTGCACAGCATCTATGAAAACGCTTCTTTAGCTCAGCTGGAATAGGGTGATGTCCTCCACATTTGCTCCACTGTAATGCAGGGAGCACCTGAGTAGCTCTTGAATAAACTCTTCTTCCCTCAGACTCTTCCATCAGTATTTGACAGAAAAATCCAATAGTTAACAAAGAAAGGAGATAAAAAAATATCTAAATATAGCAAAAAGAGTAAATATAGAGAGCTGCCAGACTTAGCTGCTTCCAGGAGATGCACATCATTCAAATGACCGTGGCCTCAGACTTAAAGGTGCATTCCAAGAGGATGTATTTTGACATTAAAATAGCAAAAGAAAGGACTGATTAAAGTTTATTTGTAGTTATAAACATAATAACAGTGTTTTTTAGACACTTTCTGTCTTCCCCATGATGTTATTCCTCTCTCCTGCAGCATCCATGACAATTACATACAAATGGCTTATTATGCAAATGTTTTCTCCTCTGGCTCAAGAGCTGTCATCACATTTTGTTTTCACATTTGAAGTAATTGTAGTCATTACAAATTCACAAATATGCAATGACCTATAATCATCTAATTTTATCAGTTTTTACTTAAGTGTGGGAGACTGTATTTGGACTGAATGTTCAAAATAAATACTTCAGTGTTTTGTGGGTGACACCTAGAGTGGATTATTGGTTTATCAGTAGTATTAGTTTTCCAAATGAGGCTCCCAGTGACTTCATGTTCTCTCTCTGGAGGGAGGGAGGCTCACTGTCTTACACCTTCAAAACCCCTGAGCAGGCTCATACCGGTAGACCAAGGGTTTAGTTTGACTGCATCTTTTGAAACATCGTTGTTTAACAAATGGCGAGTGCTGAAATTAAAGGTAGCTGGTAGCTAGAGTCATTGTTCTCAGGTGATGGGTGCTTGATAACAATGACTGCTGTGTTTGTGTCCATATGACATATTTGAAAGGATTGACCACAGCTGGCTTGCTGCATTCACCTGCTATCCTTTATCAGTTATTCTGTAAGTGGAACATGTTCATTTAAGCCGCTGTTGCCTTGTATTTGGCTTCCCAAGAAAAACCTCTACAGTCTTTGTCGTCCTATGGCGTCATCTTTTTATTATTTAGCATAGCTTCCATGATGTTCCAGCACAAAGAGCCTCCTGGCAGCTCGTGTCTTTGCCTTATGTCAGTATATATAAAGTAAAAAGAACGTGACAGGTTGGTCTGGCCTTGACCCTGTTGTTGTGCAGACTGATTGACACCTGACAAGGACGTTGGTGATGGCCTCCTCTTGCGTTCTCCGCAGCCATTGGATAAAAGCCAGTTTCAGGAAGGTGACAGTCCTACACTTTGGGAAATGAGAGCCAATCACAGGGTGACTTTCTGCACGCAGACAGCGGACTGTGGTCCTGCTCATATTTTGATGGTTGCAGATATAACAGTGATACGCCTGAGTGCTGACCAACTGTGTTTCACTTCCTATTTGTCACAGGAGATCACCCTCCTGTCTCCTTAATTGTTGCTGACCTCCTGTTTCTTTGTCTCTGACTGACAGGTGTGAAAAACGGCTCGGCTCGGGCTTTTGTCACTGTTGTAGTCAAGGAAACCAGAAGACCTGTCCTGTTGCCATGGGGAAACAGAACAGCAAGCTGCGGCCTGAGATGCTGCAGGACCTCCGGGAGAATACTGAGTTCTCGGACCACGAACTGCAGGAGTGGTACAAGGTACACACACACACACACACACACACACACACACACAAAGACATGTACTGTCGTAGAGTCTGAACACTGTTTGTTAATATAAGGTCTTATTATTGGCCACCCTAGTGCAACAAGTATCCATAGTTGTTCCACTAATGCTCAGATTTACTAGCAAGAAGTGATAGAAGAGTCTAACTTCAAGCTACTTTCTGCTTGTAATTACTTTGCTATGAGGTTGCCATTTGTCATTTGGATGAATTACACTGCCAACCAACCTGGAAAAGCAGGCGTGAATACATCGATTTGCACTTCAAGTTTGCACCAATGAACACACCAAACACTGAGCACAGAAAATCTGAACTCTCAAACAGCTAAAAATTGAACCCATGACTTCAGCTTATCCCTCTCTGCATTTGTGAATGTGCTTCATTTACTTATTTGTTCATAAGTGTGTTTTCTGTTGGTTAATTAGTCTGTTTGTCAGACTGCCCTCCATCATTCGCTGACCTGCTGGCTACTACAAACCCTTCTGGTCCATTCTTGCTCCATTTTTTAACAAAGTAAATACAGAAATCTAACAGAACTCAATGTTTACATCTTGCAGGGAAAACAACTTGCAACTCACTCCTCCTTAAGACAAATAAAGATCAAGCTGCCATCCCATAATGCTCCTCAACACTGACATAAAATCATTAACAAAACACTCTGCCACTGAATAGAAGAAATCATTCCTTCTTTAATCCACCCAGACCAAACGTGGATTACTATGTGTGTTACACAGATTTTACTTTAGAGAATCATTAATTAATAGGGTCAAGAAACTATACAAACAACCTTTCTCATTATCACCAACAATCATCCTTCACAGAGCTTTACACTCCACAGAGGTCCTCTCTGTTCATTGTGTTCAGTGAAGCAGGGGCCGCAGCCATCCTCCAACATCCAGACACCATGTATCACAAAATCAGTTCATATGCTGATGATATTCTACTATTTCTATAAAACTCTCACTTATTGCTAATGGAAGCTATCAAACGTATTGAATCATCCATCTCTGATTACTCTGTTAACTGGAATCAATCTTCCATAGACACAGCTGTGACATTGAAGCTCAAGTATCCCCCCCCCTGCACAGGTCACATCACACACACTCCTGATCAAAATTTAAAAACCAGTTGAACAATTGCAGGGATCTACATTTTGCATTGTTGGATCTTAGAAAGGTTCTAAGGGCGCTTTCACACCAGAGCTGTTTGGTCCGTTTTAAAGGGACCAGAGTTCGTTTCCTCAGAAAGTCCACTTGGTGTGAAAGCTCAACCGATCTCTGGTGCTGGACCAAAAAAGAGAACTCTGGTCCGCCTGAAAGCGAGGGTCTCGGTTCGCTTGCAAGTGATCCCTGGTTCAGTTCGTATACAGTGTGAAAGATCAGCGGACCAAAACACAGGAAGTAGGGACATGTACATCGGATATGACGTCGTGATGCAATACGCAACGCATCTTGGGCGGAGGAAGTCTCACGCACATTTCACTCTCAGCGCAAAATGCAGATGTCGCTGCCTCAAGCCTGGTTTATACTTCCACGTCCCCGTGCTCCATTCCGCCCAACGCGGACGAATGACGCAATTTTCACACCCTAGCCCCCTCAAGCGGTCCCCTCGCGTGCAAAATTTCTGCGTCGCGCACTTCCGAAAATTTCTAACTCCTGTGCGGAGACACGCGGACAAAATGGCGGGCGACCCAGAGTTTTGAGTGTCAAAAGTGTGAAAATACAGGCATTTATATGATTCATCACACAGAGATCACCTTGTTAACTGTGTGATGACTGTTCATTGTGGTCACACTCTACAGAGAAGAGGAAAAGGCGAAAAAATAATGTTTTAAACCGTGTAAACAAAGGCAGACTTCTTCTATTCCACTTAAATGCTCTGATAGACATGTCCCAGCAATTCATCGCCCCCTGCAGTTTGGGAATGGAAGCAAACAGACGGCGCGCGGACAGAAAAAAAAGTATAAAAGCCCCACGCTTTCTCTCACACGGGGCTTGTGCGTGTTTTTTACGCGCCTCTCGTCCACGCGGAAAAAACACCAGGCACAAGCCTCAGATGAACACTTGATAATCACCAGGCGGTAATATTGGACCACTTGGAAAGTCATGTGCATGTAAAACAATAACATGAGAGACAGCATCCAACCCAACATATGCTGCTCCATGTTTGTTGTTATTTTTCTGGGTGGGGGATTTTCCCCCTTCTTTGTCCAATCAATGAGCGTCCTTTCAACCATGTGATGCGGCTCAAAAGGTTCAGAAATCCTAGTGTGAAAGCAGAACCAAATTATATGACAAATGCACCAATGTTGCAAGTTTCAGCTCCCCAATCGAACCGAGGCCGCTTGGTCAGGTGTGAAAACAACCTAAGATGCCAAATGACAAATTATAAATTGTGTGTGCAAGCTAAAAAGCTGCATTTTTTATTAGTGGGCGTGTTTTGGGTGTTCTATTATGATGGCATGCACATTTGATAACAGGTACAAAAGTGATGAAGACCACTCTAATTAAATGAGGGTTTGTGTGTGTGCTAATGTCTCCATGGAGAGTTTTGGTTCCACGACCCCAGATGAGGAAATCAGTATAGATCATGTTGTTGTTGTTTTTTTTAATGCCATCTGTGATCAGACAGGATATCCCATTGCGCCGTTGTGTTTCCACACCATGGTGACATTATCACTTCCAGATGCTTGAAATGGGACAATGTTTGTCTAAGCTGAAGGAGCTCAGCACCACTTTCTCCATCTGTTTAGTCTGAGAGGTGGTTAAGACCCGACCAAATGACTTATCTCATCATGCGCCTATGGGTGTGTGCTTGTGTAATGGCTATATGGCTTAAAGCTGGGGTCAGCTCCATTGAGCAGCTGTTTGACACACCCTAAATGAGGGCTGTACATGTTACACCATCAGACCTCTGGCCTGCCACTTAAGCCTCTCACTCACACTGGTCGCAATGTTTATCAAGGATTTATTTGCAATAAGTCAAAACCTCGTCACATCACTTTGCTGCCTCCATCAAGAAGACGTCATACTGACTCTACCTCCTTTTCTTCTCACAGTACAGCTTCAGTAAATGTGACTCCTTCAGAAGGAGCTGAAGCTAACCTCAGCTCTCTGAGACTAAGCTTCTTATTATCTGAAGCCCTGATGAGAATGAAGAACTGTGAAATAAATGAACAATTTTCTTTAAGGTGAATTTCATTCCTGATATTTCCAGATAGGATTTATCCAACATCCTTTTCATCTTATTTAATTGCATGTATCTCTTCTTTAGGGTTTCTTAAAGGATTGCCCAAGTGGAACCCTGAATGTGGAGGAGTTCAAGAAAATCTACGCCAATTTCTTCCCGTACGGTGATGCATCCAAGTTTGCTGAACACGTCTTCCGAACGTTCGACACCAACGGGGACGGGACGATAGACTTCAGGGAGTTCATCATCGCCTTGAGTGTGACATCACGGGGAAAACTGGAGCAGAAACTGAAATGGGCCTTCAGCATGTACGACCTGGATGGCAATGGATACATCAGCCGTGAGGAGATGCTGGAGATCGTTCAGGTAAACTAAGGACACTGGGTAATGATGTTCAAGATGATGTTGGTCATGGCTGTTGATAGCCAATGATATTGATGATCTGAGAAACGTTTCAAAATGACAAAGAAGAAGGCAAGGTGTTTGGGTATTTGGACTAAAAGTGTTCTTTCCACACAAAAAAATCAACTTAAAGAGGGGCAGTCTGTTTTCCTGTATCGTAATCATGGATATATGGTAACTATGCTGAATGTTGAGATAAAACATGAACTGATTTTCAAACTTCTACATATTCATATGTAGTATAAATCCCTGAGTCACTGTAAAGTGATATTAAAGCATCTTAAAGCAGCACAGGAGATCTTCACAAGATTTTTATGACACATGCTAAAATGATGACATCATCATATGAAGCCCTTCTAACAGGTTCATGACACGGTAGAGGGACAGGCCTCAAACACCAAGGTCTGTCCACAGCTTTGCCCCTCTTCTCTTTGATTGACTGACTAATTAAAGAGAAGAGGGTTAATGGAGCGAGGAGCCTTAAAGAGACAGCAAGTAAAAATTGAATGTTTCAGACAGAGGCTGAAATGAGAGGTTTTTCTTAACAACAGTGTGAGAAAAATTCATTTTTCAAAGGTTTTAATCATGTCAAGCTGATATAGGTGCACAAGAGGCAGAATACAGATTAAAAAACACTTTACCCCTCTTTAAAATGCACTTTTTTGTTACAGCATTTTTGTTTTTATTGGAAAGGACTGCTGAGAAGAGAGAGAGGAAACCTTTTTTTACCTTTTTTGTATTCAGAAATATGTATGCACATCTGAGATCAGGAAGGAGAATCAACAATATATTTATTTGATACAGTTTGGTTCCTTTGACAACTTCACGGATGACTTCTTTGAATTAAACCTCAGGACTTCATTCTCCCCATATTATACTTTTGAAAAGTGTTTTGCTAGTTTTGTATAACCTTCTTCCTTTGAAAAGTGATGGACATGCACTCTGGTGACTACACCATCCCTCACTTGACAGCTTCATGTCTGGGTTTGTTTTCTTCCTCAACATATTAAGGAGGGTACCAACACTTGCTGTGTAGGGATGTCAAGGCTTATAACGAGTAAATGAAAGAAACTTGTCTTTAAGACTGAGCTGACAAAAGAAGAAAGCATAGGACATTATTCTCTATATTGAGCATTCAGGTTATTGGTTGAATATTCATCATTTCCTTTATATATCAGCTAACACTTCACTTTTGAAGTTTACAGATCTATCTGTTTAAATTTAAGAATGCTCAGGAACATTAGCACAAGGACAAACAGGCATATTAAATGTGATGATTATGAGAATATTACCCCAGGCAACAGTTTGTAAAATGACTGTTAGTGCAGCAGCATCCATGTGTGTAACCTCTTCACACCTGAGCAGGAGGTGTACAGACAGGGGCTCATATGATCTGATAAGATGAGTCCTTTCTGTGTGTCTGTGTGTGTGTGTGTGTGTGTGTGTGTGTGTATGTGAGTGTGTCTGGGCTCTCATAGATTAGCGAGTAAATTTAAGCAGTTTATCCATGAGTGTGCAGAATGCAGAGATTATACTCCAGCTCAATGAGGTTATGTACGAGAGGAGGGGCTGATATATATATATGAGTCCTTTCTATATAAATATATATATAACTTGTGCACAACAGAAATCAGCCAGTTTTCTGTGTTCTTGTATTAAAATGACTGTCCAGGCCTTAGTTGAAATTTACTTTAATCTTGGCCTCACTCACGCAGATAAAACTGCTCATCACGCACCGTCACTGTTACATTGTCTCAGAAATTAAAAAAAGATTTTTTAGTCTTTTAATCTTTTTTGGCACTAGGAGTAAACCTGTAAAGTGACAAAAACGCTGTAATCTTACTTTTATTCTGAAGTCTTCAAGAAGGAAACATAGTTCACTTTATATCTCACTGCCGACATCACAATGTGCACATACTGTCAGCTTTACAAAGGCAGTAAGCTCACCCTTTACCTCATTCTGCATCTCATCTGGATCTCTGGATTTCTGTCCATACAGAACAAATGTCTGACAAAGGCTCAGATTTTCCATACCTCTAAAAAGCTTCATTTAAGAGCAGCAAAACACATAGAAACAAACGCTGTTGCAACATTTCTTAAGCTTTATCGCTGATATGATCATGTGCTCGAAGATAGCACGTCTGTGCCAACCTGTTACACGTAGAGAGAGAGGTAAACTCCAAATCGGATTATAGGCTTCGCTTTTTTAGACCTCTTGGGTTATGGAACTGTCTAAATATTTGTCTGTAGCAGCTCTTTGTGCAAAACACTGTGTCAGTTTGCACCTGCCTCTCACATGTGCTCAATATAGACGCAAAAACACAGACTGCAAACAGTTTCAGGTTTGATAAATCACATTGCTGGTGTGAAAAGATCACATTTGTATCTTCTCCTCCCAGTATTTTGCACGTTCTGACAATTTACATGAATTCTGCATAAGGCAGACATGCTGAATAGGTGGTATGTGCTAATGCTGATATGAGAGATGCAGTCTGCTCTCTGTTAATAGAACAGGTTTGCATTGCATGCTATCAAGTTTGCACTCTTTTATTTTTACACATTTAACTGTGGTAGATCAGGCCCTCAGTGTTCTATTAGTGGAAATAAAAAGGTTTCCCGTCATGTCGGCACTTTTTATAGACGTGGTCACGTTAGCTGTAAAGAGGGCTCATGGAGAACAGGACACTGGTCTACGGTTAGTCTAACACAGTTTTAAGTCAGAAATAGAGGGTCACATTCATCTAAAAGTATCACAGGGTCATCTTGTCCTTTACAGCTACCATAGTTTCACTGACAAGGATTAACAAAAGATCATCATCACTTTAATTCAGAACCTGACTGCTGGGTAATGCGTCATGTTCTCATTTCCGCAGACTGCTCCTTTAACGCAAAAGTCTCAGATTGTGGGTTTCTGCCTCTGAGCTAACTTACAGGTTAATCTGTGTCACAGTTCTGTTGGTGTTGATGCTAATGAAAACCAAAAAGTTGCTCTCAGTGTCTGGACAAACAAATGTCAGTCAGTATGTGCTTCACAAAGTCCGTTTATCACCATCTTCAAAGCCTGATCGACTTCAAGTACTTTACAGCTGATTCTTCGGAATTGGTTCTTGCTAGTTTAAATTAATGTCTGTTCTCCCAAACCCCCCCCTTCTCCCTCTCTGCCCATCTTTCTCTCTCTATCAGGCCATCTACAAGATGGTGTCATCTGTGATGAAGATGCCAGAGGATGAGTCCACGCCAGAGAAGAGGACTGATAAAATCTTCAGACAAATGGATCTTAATAATGATGGTGAGGAGAGGAAATGGCAGAGTGAAGGGATGAACATGCTGCAGATAGGGAGGGAGAGTGGAGGGAGAGTGGAGGGGGGGTAAGAGTTAATGCAGTTAATCACCTCCTCTTACTTTAATTGAAGGTGGAAATCTTCGAAAGAATGAAGTACTCAGAGCAGGACCATAAAATGTTAAGTTTATCCTGATGAAGAGATTTCATTTGACTCTCCCAACTTCTCTTTATTTAATACTTTCAGAAACAGACTTTTCTTTGTCCAGTTTAAAATCTCAGCCTTCTTTCCTCAGATTAATGCACAAACTGGTAAAACACTAAACTTTGAGTTTATGAAAAGATGTCAGTCTCTGAGATTGTGTTGATAAACCATGACACAGCAGTGGCGTGCACAGACATTTTGAAGAGCAGGGGCAAAAAAATAGCACATACAGTTAATGTTTTGGCTTCTAAGAGGACAGTTAAGTGTTTTTTAGCTCCCAGTGTATCATGTTTTACCCATCCAAAGGGGCAGATATGTGTGGTTCACCAACTAGGAGGTTACTGTAGTGCATATCTTGGCTCTTGAGAAGGCATTGTAGTTTGTTCTGGCTCCCAAGAGGGCACTTAGCAAATGCCTTGGCCCCCAGGAGGGAAGTTTATCATGTTTTAACCAGCCAAAGGAGCAGATAGATGTGGTTTGCCAACTAGGACACTTAATTGTGTGTTTTTGGCTCCCAAGAAGGACACTTGAGCACAAATTTTGGCTCCCAAGAGGTTGCCTTAAAGCACATTTTGGCTCATGAGAGGGCCCTTAGGGTCTTTGGGCTCCCAAGAGTGCACTTAAATGTGCATCTTCGCTCCTGAGAGGACACATCATTGCAAGTTTTGTCTCCCAGGAGAGCACTTAAGGATAAGCTATTGCTCCTGAGAAGGCACAGTAGAGTATTCTGGTACCGAAGAGAGCACTTAATTGTGTTTTGGCACCCAACAGGGCAGTTGAGCACATTTGAGCTACCAAGAGGGCACCTTAGTCTGTGTTTTGGCATTCCAGTTTGCTCCTAAGAGGCCACTGTGGTGTATTTTGACTCCAACGAGTGCAGTTTAGCAGGAGTTTTTGCTCCTGAGAGGGACTTGTTGTGTATCTGGGCACCAAAGAGGACACTTGAGCGCATTTGGGTTCCCAAGAGAGCACTTAACTCTGTTTTTTGGATTCCAGGAAGTTACTTTCGAACATAATTTGGCATCTGAGAGAGTACTGTAGTAAAATTTGGCTCCAAAGAGAACACTCTAGCTCACTATTTTACATCCAAGAAGACACTTTGACTCCTGTTTTTTTTTTCTTTGTAGGGAACTGTAGTGCATTTTCACACCCAAGGGGGCACTAGTATCCAGTTTGGTTCATGAAAGGGCACCAAGTGTATTTTGGCACCCAAGGGGCACTTTGGCTCATGATTTGACTCCCAACAGGGCTCCTTAGTGTCAGTTTATGCTTCCAAGAGAGCATTTCAGCACATATTTTGATACCTGAGAGGGCACTGTGGGGTACTTTGACTCCCAGGAGGGCACTCTAGGACATGTTTCTGCTCTCAAAAGGGCACTTGAGCTGGTATTTTGGCTCCTGAGAGAGCACTGTATATTTTTGCTCTCAGGAGGTCACTTAAGTTCATTTTTTGGCCCTTAAGAAGGCCCTGTAGTATATATTGGCTCCCAAGATTGTACTAATGCTCATGTTTTAGCTTCCATTGGGGGAACTTTAGTGCTTGTTATGGCTCCCAAGAGGGCACTTAGGTCTGTGTTTTGACTCCAAAGAGCAAAATATTAGCACATAGCACATACCTTGGCTTCTGGGAGGGTACTGTGGTATATTTTATCGCCTTAAACGGATACTTTAGCACACGTCTATGCTCTCAAAAGTGCAGTTTTATCATGTTTGAATGAGCTAAGGGGCAGATTAGGGTGGTTAGTAAACCAGGAGGGTACTTCAACATTTTTCATGTCTCCAAAGGAGGCACATTAGGACACAGTGTACACCAGTGTGAAACATAATAGCCCTGAGTTTTCCCACACTTAGATTAAATTGTAAAGGTTTATACCACACATCATCAGCCCAAAATTATTTTCTAACAAAATCTATGGATAAAGAAAAAAAAAGATTGCACCCCTTGGTGGGAGTCATGACTTTAAAACAGTGAGGGTGGTGCTCTCGCAGGCGCCTTTCTAACTCTCTTCTTTGTCCCTTGTCCTCCAGGTAAATTGTCTCTGGAGGAATTCATCAAAGGTGCCAAAAGCGACCCGTCCATTGTGCGGCTACTTCAGTGTGACCCGAGCTCTGCCTCTCAGTTCTGAAACGCCCTCATCTTCTCCACCCTTCAACACCCTTTCTCCCTCACTTTCTCTCTGATGCTATTGAAACAGTCACTCGAATCATTGCATGATGGTTTAGTCTCTCATATCATCTTTTTTCTGTTGTTATTGTGTGATATAATGGCTGGAGAAACTTTAAAGGGGGCTAAGAAATGTCATCTCTATGGGTTTACTTTTTATTTTTATAAATGTGGGAAGGATCCAAGAGACGCGGTTTAACGTAGAGTAGTGGAGTCTACTGATGTTCCTCAATATCTTTCTCTTCCTGGAACAGGGGATTCCTGGCGAGTTTGTCAAACCTTTTTGCAGGATGGGGGTTTCTCAGTCTGCCCTCCAACACGTGTATAAGATGTATATATTGTATGTCTATGTATATCATGAGATGAACTTGTCTTCATGTTTGAAGCACTCTCTATGGCATTGAAAGGCAGTATTATGTAGCGTAGCTTGCGGGCCTGATCTGAGCAGGTGGGTGTTATTGGGATTTTACTGCTATATGATCTTTCACTGAGAAAAAGAAGGCCTAAGATCCCATTTGGTTTTAATGAGACTTGTTTTTCTTTTTTGCTCGTTGTTTCATTCAAAGCATCCCTTCTTGCTTGTACATATTGTTTTCCTCCATAATGTTGTTTTATTTATTAATTTTTATTCTTATTATCGTCCTTTAACTTTGATACGTTGTTAAAATGAGCATGTTCCAGTTTACAGAGTGAGAAAATGTAAGTTCAGATAAGAGTTTTTGGGGATTTGTTGATTTGTTACAGTGTAAGATTGTAAAATAAGTGTATCCCATAATGCTTTATGATCAACCACACCAGTAGCACATATCATTTGAGCCACCATGTGTTTATAAAGTATGGCTGTGCCTCTGGGATGTATGAGTGTACAGTACGTGCATGTGAATATGCACTGTATGCTTGAAGCTAACTTTTACAGTATTATCATCTTGTGTTGATTCTTCATTTTTAAGTATTTTAAAGTTTCAAACAATGAGCAGTAAGTAAGATAGTTGTAATCTGTAACTGCATGATCCTATGAAGTCAAAGGTGACAAAAACACACGACAGTATCTTTTTCGTAGCTCTGCAGCCTCCTCAACTCTGCACCAGGCGGATGTGATTTAGTATTTGTTGTGCTTCGGGGAAACCCCACCCAACACTTCATTTCCTCTGACAGACAGAGAACTTACTAAGGGCTTGTTCATCACTCTCCAGACGATTGCTTTTATAATCTCCTGGATAAGGAGGTAGATGAAGGGACATGTTTCAGGTGACAGGAGCAGGTAGACTTACATGTTCTTACTGGAGCTTTGAGGACTTTAAAGATGCGGTGTGTAGAAACTGGAATTTTTGCAACATTTGAGCC
>RPOG01004340.1:18163-46233 GCA_008086565.1 Thalassoma bifasciatum
AGGTGAGTGAGGGCCTGAGTTGTTGAGTTGTGTCTGGTGGAGCAGCATCCTCTCACATTAGGACTGAGCTGGGATTAACTGATACCAAACCTTTGAACAGGAGCTTCCTAACCAGCCACACCTCTGCTTTGGGGATCCTTTAGTGTCACTGCCGTCTGCTGGTAGGATAAGGAACAGCAGCTGCTTTACTCTTATCTTTAACCTTTTCTATACCTTCACTGCCTGACTGAACTCCTCTCTTGTGTTGCAGAATGCCCCCTCTGCTTTCTTTCTCCCTCCCCAGCCTCCTTTTCCTTCCTTTTTTTCTGTTGCATGAAAACCTCACAAGAGGATGTCATGATTGTTTTGTTGAATCTGAAAGCAAAATATACTTCTGTGTTTCAAAGCTTTTGCTGTGTGCTGTTTCCTTCTTTTTTTCCTTATAAGAAACACATAGTGTAGGAGAGCATGGATAACTCTACATGTCAGAGCGTTTGCCCTTAAAATGTTTATTGACAGCTGCCACTTCGCAGTGCAGAAGAAGACCCTCAAAGTTTGTTTTCATGTGGTAATGGTGGCAAAACACAAGTGCAACACAGATTACAGAAGACATGGATTTTATTCCATTCACTGAGAGAAATAAATTAGGGGAGTAGTAAATTTAATTTAATTTAATCCCTGAGATCAACAATTCAAGTTAGTGTCTTCACACAAAAATATCCAGTATTGAAGTCAAAAACATTTGTTCAAGATTCAAAACAGTGTGACTTTTTTTTTCTTTTCGGTACATGAGTGATTTAAGGAATGTGAGACAATATTTTTGAGGTCACTTACACATCCAGAGATGATCTTGTTATCTTTACTGTGTTATTTGGAATTCCTGGAACCAAAAACTGAACTTAATTCCTCACCATTACCTTGTTACCATGAGTGGGGAGGGCATGTAGTGGACATCAGAGCCTGTTGTACATGGATTAATCACACGAGTGGCATAGGCGATCTATGCTTGTCGTTCATGCTGATGTGGACTGGCTGCCTACACTAAACGTGTGGACTAGCTTTCTGTGCTCTAAGGCAATGACTGGCTGCCTACACACTACAGTGTGGACCCGCTGCCTACACTACATCTGTCTGTGCTACAGTAGATGGAGTAGATGGACTACACCCAACAGTGTAGATCAGCAATCTCTCATGCTCCTTGTAAATGATATAATTAAGCTGTTATTTCTCAAAACCTTTTTAAAAATATCAAAAGATTAAGTAATTCGTACAAAGTTTAGTCTTGCTTAATCTACTTGACAAAATTAAGTTCACTTGACTTGGATTTTATTTTTCATGATAAAAAAAAAAAACTGGTTTAGACAAAAGGCAATCTTGCTTCAGCAACATAGATAAATTATGCAAAATTGCCTCAATTTTCTTAAGTAGATCTACAAGAAATTTTTTATCAGTGCTGGGGACCAAGGAGGACAGACACCTCAGTGCTTTATGAAACATTCAAAGCTGTTAGGCAAGTGGAGAATGTATCGAAGCCTGCTTCTGACAAATAAATAAAAAAATGATTAAAAAAATTAAAGAAGTCAAGATCTTACCTCATAAAACCGTATAAATCCCATAAAACCCTTTAAAACCACTACATAAGAATAAAGGATTGAGAAGACCTTCCCTTAGAATAAATTAAGTAATAAATAAAAGATTTTATTAGTATCAGTAATTATTTATTAGAATGAACAAAAAGATACGAGGGAGATTTTTATCAGTTCAAATTATTTATCAGTATAGTTTAAATCTTCAAAAGGTATATCTTACGGATCAAAATTAGACAACTTTACCTTATGCATATAAATTAATTAATAAACAAAAAAAGGAGGGCTTGCTCTTGAAAGAATATTCAAAAAAGTTGGACGACTTTGCCTACTAAAGACAAAAAATTTAAAAATAAATAGGCTGACTTGCCCTAAAAATAAGGACATAAATAAATGAAGGAATAAATAAATAGTGGGACTTGTCCTTAACCAGCCCATAACAGCATGAAATAGCACGTCACCCTGCTATTTATCTCTCTTCACTGGCTTCCATTGGCAGCTCCAATCAAATTCAAAGCTCTTCTCCTGGCTTACAGAACAGTTCCAACCCCATACAATCTTCAGAGTCACTTTCTACTTTTTTTACTCAGAGACGTCTGGAGACTTAACTGTTCAGGGAACATTTAAGCCCCATTTCTACCAAGTGGCTCAGTTCGATTAGTCTTGGTACGTCAAGCATTTTGCGGCATTTCTCTTCTACTGAAACCAAGACAGGCCCCCAAATTACTACTAACTGGAAACAAGGCTTTAAGCGCTTATTCTGACCTTACAGCTCTTTGTCCTCAGGGATAGAATGATCCAGAACTTTTAAGACCCAGCTCTTGGTGAATGTTTAGCCATGAGCCATTGAATTAATGTTATTGGTTAGTTTTGGCTGCATGACTTAAATACATAAATAAAAGTGGCACTTCTTCTGACACTAGATGGCAGCATCTGTGGTCAATCAACTTTAAGCACTTAGTCATTGAAAAATGTAGCATTGTTGTAAAAAAAAAAAAAAAAAAAAACTGGGGGCTTCCACCAGTTAAAAATATATTCATGCAAAACTAGATTTGTAGGATTTTTTTCTGCATATTTTAATTCAAATTTTAGAATAAAAAGTTGGAATAATCACAAAAAAAAATTAACATTTTAATATTTGATCTGAAAATGTTTACTTTTTTCTCATAATTATGAACTTAACTTAAATATTGACTTAGTTTTCTCAAAATCTTGACATTTTATCTAAAAGCTCTGACTTTTTATCTCAATTTTTAAAACTTTTTATCTCATTAATTTTACTTATTCCAAAGAAAAATGTTTTTTTCCTCATACGTTTGACTTTATTATATCAAAATTTTTACTTACTATGGGCCAAAAAAAAAGAAATCGTAACAAAGCAAAGTTGTAATTCTTTTTTTCATTTGCTAGAACTGGGATTTCAAAGGGACCTTCATTTTAAAAAAGGAAAGAGAAAATTGGCCATAATCCAGAAAATTTGGCTGGAATGTAATCAAAAGGTGGTGTTGTGTCCTGAAGCCAGAGCAGTTAAAAAGTCCTGTTTAAGAGCTGCAGCTTGTCCAAGATCTCGCTCTTTGGTGAACCAGCCTGAGTTCATTCTACAATGATGTCACAGTTCCCAAGTTGAATCCAACTTTTTTTTTTTGGTTCCAGATGTGAACCAAATTATCAGGTTTCAATTTCTTTACACAGCTGGTTCAAAATTAGGATCACAACTAGCACAGAACAGTGCTGGTGTGTAAGCCCTCTGTTAATCCTCGCTGACCTACTCCAGTCTGACACAGCTCTTTATGCTTTGTTTTTGGATCTCATCATGTGAGTGTAACCAGTCCAACCTGTCAGCTCACTGCTGTCATGACCTCATTTTATAAAAGAAATATTCCTGGTTACAAACGTGGGATAGAAACACTCTCAAAGCAGCAGTAATAGGACTTAAAAACTTTATTTACAAAATAAATACAAAAACTTGCATACATACATAAGGTTCCTTATGAGAGCTTTCTTCACCTTGATACAGAAGAATGAGTCCACACTTGCTTGTTAATGTCTCCAACAGGATCAAGCCTCTTCACAAACAGGTTCAGGGTAAACCCAAATTATTCTGCTTCAGAGGAGCTTACGTCTTTAAAATCAGCAGTTAAAAGTCAAAGTTCATCATCATGGAGTATCAGCTGACTGGCTTCCTTCCCAAAAGTTAAAGATGTCACACTGGGCTTAAGGAAAGACATGTCAGCTGACTGAAGGCAGGAGGAAACTACTTACCCAGCCTGTTTTAATCTATTCCTCACTGCTGGGAATAATCATACGGTACCTCAACTGTCAAACTGATGAGTCATGGTTTGGTGAGACACTGTTTACCTGTGGCCCACCTGGAGTCCCTGCATGACTCTGAATTTACACACCGAGTAGATTTAGAAGCACTTTGTTCTGCTGCATTAACTGTCCTAACTCCAGCTCTGTTCTTCACACAAACATCAGAAAAAAAACATCCTCCTGATAAAATGTTGGCACAGAAGAACATAAATGTCTCAACTGGTGTCATGTCATCACTTGGGAAGATTACCATCCCTGATCTGTCAGATTATCTTGATCATCACAAGTGCAGAAATACCAAAAACACTCACGTAACAGGAATCCTGTACAGTGAGCAACGCCGTGAAAGATTCATACCGTTTGGCTCACTGCACTCCTTTACATCTCCAGTTCACACCTTTGAAGTGCCGACTTTGAAACCCAGGAATGTCAGATGAGGTTAAATCCAGAAGCTGGATCTTTCCAGAGTCCCCCTCTCCAGCAGCTGGTTCTGCTCCGGAGGCCTGTGCACCTGGTGAGGAGGCCTCCTCCCTGAGTGGGGGAGGCTCTGAGGCTGACGGGAGAGATTCCGAGGAGGCTGAGGGGGTTGAGGGGGTTGAGGGTGCTGATGGGGCTGAGGGTGCTGATGGGGCTGAGGGGGCTGGGGTGGCCTGTACTTGTATCTCGGTGGTGCAGTGTTCTGCCTCGGGGGTGCAGAGTAGCGTGCTGGAGGTTCGAAGTAACTCTCCGGGGGCTCAGTGTAGTTAGAGAGGGGAACTTCCTCCATTGCCCTCACTACTGTGATCTGCACAAACAGAAAATAATATTCAATGATTATCTTCTTTATCCAGCTTGGAAATATGTTTTCATTAGAATTACAACCAAATGAATTTGGGACAATGTGTAAAACGTAAAAAAAACAAAATATAATGGATTGCAAATCATGTTCAACTTTTATTCAGTTGAATACACTCCTAAGACAAGATCCTTATTGTTTAAACCAATAGACTTTCCAGGGGTTTTTTTCCTTGGCAAATATTCACTCATTTTGGATTTGATACTGAAACATGTTCCTCTAAAGCTGAGACAGGGGCAACACAATACTGGGAGAGTTGAGGAATGCTGAAAAAACACCTGTTTGGATCATTCCAGAGTGTCATGATTGGATTTAAAAGGAGAATCTTCAAAAGGCTAAGTCCTTCACCAGCAAGGATTGGGCCAGGCTCACCACTTTGTCAATGACTGCGTGAGCAAATACTCCACCAGTTTAACTCTTTTGGTGACAAAGTTTTTTTTTCAATAGTTTTGGAATCACTATTTCAAAGGTTGTAACTTGTAAATGGTCGTAGATAAAGGCATACTGTAAATGAGAAAAATAATCAGTATGAACCAAAGTTTGTGATGGGAGTAAATTCACTCATCGAATTTGCATTGTATAACATCATCAGGCAGTGGCCATATTAGATTGCATAACTTGGCAGACGCGGCTTCTACTGCATCTGCTGCTAGTACCGTGATTTTTTACATTCCTGCTACCCCCCTCACCATTAGCGGTGTTTTGACCACCCCTGCTACACCCACCACGTCCCCTTCTGCCACCCCCGAACACGGTGAAGCAATGCATCAGCTCCAGTATAAGCTGCTTGGGGACTGTCATGGTGAACAGACTTGCTTCAGCTGAGCACAAAAGCAGCAGCACTTTCTGTCTCACTGGACGACTGAACATCTTCATCTAAATGGTGAATTTTCATCTTCAGAATCTGAGTCAGCTATTACTTGATGAAGTGCTTCATCAACTGTGAACAGACTTCTCAGCATGGTAAGTTTTCTCTCGCTAATATTCGCTTTCTTGCTCTCTGTTAGGCCCCTGGTCTCCTCGACCAGGGGGCCGGTTTTCAAGCTGTATAAAGTGCAAAACTTTGAATAGAAACACGCTCTCAAATATTGCTCAGATTGAAGTTACAGATGTCCGCCATCTCCTGGTGTAAAGTACTAACTAAATGAGGCACCATATTTGCAGCTATGGCTTGTTAAATTCAGCAATGTTGCTTGTCACAGTTTTGCGACTTTGGTGCTTGAAGGGTTGAGAACCATGTTTCTCAAAGTACAATTGCAGGAATTTATAGATTTCATCATCTATAGTCCATAATATAATCAAAAGATTCAGAGAATCTGGGGAAATTTCTGCACGTAAACAGCAAGGCCCAAAACCAACACTGAAAACCATTGTCAGTTAACACAGTTCATCACTACATCTACAAGTAACAGTTCAAACTCTACCAAAAAAAGGACAAAGTTAGATATTAAAGAACAGGCAGAAGCGCCGCCACCGCCGGCTTCTCCAAGCTCATTTGAAATGAACTGAGTCAAAGTGGAAAAGTCTGCTGTGCTCACTTTTCTAACTTTTTGAAAATCATGGACGTGGTGTACTCCGTACCAAAGAGAAAAAAGACAATCAGGATTGTTCTCAGTGGGAAGTTCAAAAGCAGCATCTGTGATAGTATGGGGGTGTGTAAGGGCCTATGACATCATGGGTAACTGTAAGGTTTTGGAGCAACGTATGCTGCTATCAAGCAACATCTTTTTCAGGGACGTCCCTGATTATTTCAGCAAGACAATGAAACCAAGACACATACTACACATGTTACAACAGCGTGGCTTCATAGTAAAAGAGTGCAGCTACTAAACTGGCCTGCCTGCAGTCCAGACCTGTCTCCCATTGAAAATGTGTGGAACATTATGAAGCACAAAATACAGTAACGGAGACCCTAGACTGCTGAGCTACTGAAGTTATCCAACTGTCAGTTCCCAAACACATACTGAGTATTGTCACAGGAAAGGTTACGTTACACAGTGGAAAACGGGACCCCATACCAAATTTTTAGGAACATGTTGCAGGCATCAAATTCTAAATGAGTGAATATTCACAGAAAAAGGGAAAAAAGCAAAAGTTTAAACAATGAAAATATAGTCTTTGTCATGTATGCAATTGGATATAACAATAACCGGATTTGCAAATTATTGTATTCCATTTTTATTTGCGTTTCATACAACATCCCAACTTCATTGTGACTGGGGTTGTACATTGAAAGTTAATGAAGCAAACGGATCACACTGTTGGAGCAGCACTACAAAGCTTTAGAGGCTCAAATGAATCATAGATTATGAACAGGCAAATATATTAAAGTGTGACTATTTCAAGAGCACTTAGAAAGTCCTCACAGGACCTTTAAGTCCATGTCTTACCTCTCTGCCGTAGTCGCGTCTCTTTTTCTTTTTGCAACAAGGCAAACCCAAAAATGAGACACAGGCAGCAAAGGAGCGGGCGGAAAACACCATCTGGATGACACAAGTCACGATCAAAGGCACCCACAGGATCAGAGTGGTACTCTAGGGAGGGATGGAAGAGTGGCGTTCACAGCAAACACAAGCTGGACTATGAACAACACAATCTGAGGCAGGAGCAAATTTACACAAGCAGTTTGGGTAATGATGTGAAGTAGAGGCTTGTTTTCTCAGATGACTGAAGAGCTGCAGCAGCTCAGCAGCAGGACTGAGGATCAGTCAGGAGTGTGAATAAAACATGCAGGGCAGACTCTATCAAAGGAAGCGTGCGCAGAGGAAATCAAAGAAAAAGAGCTGCTTTTTGTCGGGCGCAGCACAAAGAGAATGAAATGTTGGAGTTGAGCAGTTTTTAGACTTCATGGTGAAATCTGAGAGACGCACAAACAATGATACAACTGCTTCTTGACATCTATGAATGTCAGAATCACAACTCCAAGTTCCTCTTTCAGGCAAAGTTAAGCAGCCTCCAGCAGCTGTGTGGAGGTCCCCCGGGCACCTCTCAGTCAACAGCAGGGTGCAGCAGACGAGAACAACGTTTCTGACAGGGGAATCCATCTGTGTGTTGGTTAATGATGCTCTCAGCTTATTTACTTTATGATTAGCCTTCAAATCAACCAGAACATGACTGAACAACAAAAGATATCAAGAATTCAAAGACAAAGCTCCTAGTTGTGGATGTGGTGGATGTGTTTGTGCAGGTAATGAGGTAGAATTAGCATTAGCAGCATATAGTTGTGCTCAAAAGTTTACATACCCCAGCAGAATTTGTGATTTCTGGCCTTTTCTCAGATAATTTGAATGAGAACACAAAAAGATTTACAGAAAAAAAAGAGTTTACTCTTTTTTATCATGATGACAACCGAAAGTAACAAAATGGCCCTGATCAAAAGTTTACATACCCCAGTTCTTACAATCTTGTATTTCCCCCTTTAACACCAAAGACAGCTTGAAGTCTTTTGTAGTAGCTGTGGATGAGGGTCTTAATTACCTCACATGGTAAAAAAAGCTCTTTTTTTTTTTTTTGCAAAAAGCTTCCAGGTCCTGTGAATTCTTGCTCTGTCTTGCATGAACTGCAGGTTTGAGATCTCTCCAGAGTGGCTCAATTTCATACTGAGGTCAGGAGACCGAGATGGCCACTCCAGAACCTTCATTTTATTCTGCTGTAGCCAATGACAGGTCAGCCTGGCCTTGTGTTTTGGATCATTGTCATGTTGGAACATCATAGTACATCTCATGCAGCTCACGTGCAGCTTCTGGGCTGATGAGTGTAAATTTTCCTCCAGTATTTTTTGATAACATGCTGCATTCATCTCGCCTTCAATTTTGACCAAGTTTCCTGAGCCTTTGTACCTAACACATCCCCAAACCCTCACTGATCCACCTCTGTGTTTCACAGGAGGAATGGTGTAACTTTCATAATAGGTCTTGTTGACTCCTCTCCAAATGTAACGTTTATGGTTGTGGCCAAAAAGTTCAGTTTTGGTCTCATCACTCCAATTAAGTTAGTTTCTCCTGTCATTATGATTTAAAAGGGGTAAATGCAGTTGTTTGTTAATAAAGGCTTCACCAAACCACTAACCATGAGTGAAAGAAGCATTTTTGAGTTATCATTCATGTTCTCTGAGAATAGGCCAAGAAATCATAAACTCTGCCAGAGTATGTAAACCTTTGAGCACAACAGTATCATCTCTGTTCTAGAGAGTAATTATGTGGGCTGTGAGATCAGGAGCTAGATAGTAATTATTTTCTTCATCCTTTTATAATGTGGAATTAATAACTGATGTAATATTCACACAGCAAACAGAACAAAGTAACCTGGTAGATGGAGTGAACTCACATGGCACAAGTGTATGATTGAAGCTGTCTACAGCTCAGCTTTGTGTTTGTGTGAATACGTGCACTGTTATTAACTTTTGACCTCTTGCATTATGTTTAAATCCAGCTTAAGGAAAAGGTCCCTTTACTGTCAGACTGGAGATAAGTGGCTTCAGTGAAATGTCTAAATCCTGCTGATGCGTGTGCAGCTGTGAGGCTGAGCAGCTCTGACACTTCATCTGAAACGCACTGGAAGAGGAGAGAGCCTGAAGTCCACCTGCCACCAGCTCAGCAGCAGCAGAGTGAGACTGAGTGACACGCAGCTTTACATTTTTCCACACCTACTGTCCAGCCCTGCTCTTCCACAAAAGACAGACAGACAGACAGACAGACAGAAGCCACAGAGTGAAGACACACCGCTGCGCCCCAGTGACAACAGTCTGCTGAACAAAGAGCCAGCTGCTGCCTTCATCTCATTCCCTCCTCCCTCCCTCTAATGCACTCACATAGATGCGCGTTGGGTCAAAGGGACACTCATTGGTGATACTGGAGTAGCCAATGGCGTCGGGGAAGCGGCAGTGAGTCAGGAGGCTCCGCCCACCGTGAATGATGGCCCTCACCACAGACACAAAGAGTCCGATGGCTGACGCCGCCGCCATCAGAGCTGCAGCCAGACTGATGGTAAAAAGGGACCACATCTGTGGACAGAGAGGAAGAAACAGAGTCAGGAGAAGAGGGATGAAAGAGCTCCCACTTTGGAAAGTGGAGCATCAACATCAGAGAGGAGATAACTGACAGCAAGAGACAGCGTTATTAATAGAAAGAGAATAGAAAGAGAGAAAATACAAGAGATACTGCTAACAGTGGAAAAATATCACACAAACGAGAAAAAGTGGCTTCTTTCTTGGCTCTGTTGAAATCAAGAGGATGTTGAACACAAATTTTAAAACTGAAGAATAAAAAAAATTATTGATGTTTATACATTTCATTGTAAGAATAAATAAAAGTAGCATAGTTTTGCTGTGAAGATAAAAAAAAGTTTCTGTTAATCATCACTTGAACTTTCTCTCATTATTTACTCTCCATGTTGAGTCTTAAGTGTCATGTTTGGTCAGAAGCCCTGCTCCAAACCAACTGTTCCATCAACTACACAAGGAAAAAGTGGATTCAGAGTTTCATCTGTTAAAATGACTTATTTACAGTCAAACCTCCTTAACTGCACTGCAAAAACTGAAATCTAAGAAATTCATATTGTCTTATTTCTAATTTAATTTCTGATTATTTTTTATATAAGCAACGTTCAACTGATACGTTCAGGAAAATGTCTTATTTCAAGCCATTGAAGACAAAAATTAGGTCTGAATTGCTTGCAAGTCAAAAAAATCTTCCATTGGGATAAGACAAAAGTTTCTTATATGAAGACATTTTCTAATTTCAAGAAACTTTCTTATCCCATTAGCTGATCTTTTTGACTTGTTACAAGCAATTCAGACCTCATAATTGTGTTTAAATAGCTTGAAATATGACATTTTCATGAATTGGACTGGTAAATTAACCTTGCAGAGCAGATGGAGCTGCCTAATTCATTTCTGAAATCCTGCAGATCCATCTTGCTATAATCCAACCACAACCGATTTCACCCGGTCCAATATTGACCGGACCAATCAGAGACGAGAGGTGGGAGCTGTAGGAGCTGCAGACGTGATGTCAGCGGGAAGCGTCTGAATGTTTGAAAACAATGGTGGAGTGTGAAGCGGTCTTCGTGGACGCTGCGATCAAAATCTTCTCTAAATGAAGAACAGAGACATCACTCAAAGCCTTTTTGATGGGAAACAATGTTTTTGCTCTTCATCGGTCAGGAGAAGAGCAAAATCGGACTAGTGAAATATCTCTGCAGCAGATATATGAACTTTTTATCTGGTGTCAGGTTACAAATCTGCTACGTCACCGTGGCTTGATGTGGATTGGTCTGTGAAGAGCACGTTGTCCAATCACCAGCTGCTACATTTTTTTAAGTCCCGCCTCTGAAAGAACTCTCTAGCGCCCCCTACCCAGATGGACTAGTGAAATATCTCCATGACGGATTTATGAAACTGTCCATCTGGCTTGTCAGGTTACTGGTAAATGTGACTCAGATCAAGAAAAATAAGACAAATTTACTAATTACTAAAAATAAGACATAACGACTTACTTAGATTTCAATTTTTGCAGTGTGAGTCTGATACACAAACACATTTAATAACTTACAGACACGCACAGCTCTGGTGTTTCAAAGCAAAGTACCACCCTGTTAACTGGAGCTCTAAAGCAGTGGTTCTCAAAGTGGGGGTCGGGACCCTTTGGGGGGTCGCGAGACATCGATAGGGGGTCGTTGAATGTGTCCCAAAATAAAAAACTATAAAGAATTCATGAACATTTTATCCATTACTGTGAGAGTAAAAGCAAAAATTGGGGTGAAAGATAATATAAAATTATGCAAACAGAAAATGTTTTATCTGTTTTTCACATTTCTTTGTTCAAGTTTGATGCCGTGAACTCAGCAAAGTGAACATCAGTCGGTAAATTTTCTATCTATCAGTTAAATTAAGTATCCTCAGGAGGGTTTTGTTGGTTTTTGTCTGTTTTTGGATTGGTCCATTAGTGTGGTACCACAGCAGGGGGTCACCAGTCCCTAATGCTGCTGTTTTGGGGGTCACAGGCGGAAAAGTTTGGGAACCCCTGCTCTAAAGGCTTTTTTTCTCCTTAACAGTGGTTGCTCTGTAATAATCATGATTCTTTTTGGACTCAGAAAAACTTGAGCCGTTGGTGGAGTCTTGTTTCTGATAACAATCAACAGAACAACAACACATTATATGCTCTTTACAGTTTGAATTCAGAGTTTAGAGAATGGTGACTTGATTAAATGAATATAGGTAAACCCTGCTTCTGTTGCCAAAACGAGTGTGCTTTTTAACGACGTAGGTTGTAAAGAGACCTGAGACCCTGTGGCTGTCACTGGTTCAAAATCAAGATTCACGCATTTGCTGTATGTGAGGGAAACCAAGTGGTGAACATGCTTCATGTTTGCTTCCACTAGGTTTGAATGGTTTTAGAAAAAGATGTAATTGTGATTTTTCTGGCAGATACAGCGATTCCAATTTGATTCACGATTTTCTTTAAATCAAACATAAGTCAAGTTTTCACAATTTACAGTAACATTTACAAACTTGACAGAAAATTACATCAAACCATTGAAACATCAAAAGCTTTTACTCTAATGCCAGGATGAAAATGACAACTAAAGGTACGACTAGTTTCCAACTTCGAGATAAAAACTCAATATTTTAATATGAAAAGTGGAAATTTTGAGCAATAAATACAAAAATTCTAAGACAAAAAGCAAAAAAAGACAAAAACTTCCAGAGTTTAAGAAATCGATTTAACATTATGTGAAGAAAGTCCAAACTTTCTCATTTAAGGTCAAAATTTTTAGATGACAAAAGTCTAAGATCAAAAGTCTACGTTTTGAAACAAAGGCAGTGTTTGAGATAAAAAGTTGAAATTTTGATAGAAAAAGTCAAAATTCTTAGATTTAAGTCAAAATTATACAAAATACATACAAAATTATAGGATAAAAGGCAAAAAAAAAAAATTAAAAACAAGATTTTTAGACAAATAGTCCCCGAGTGTAACACCTATTCCTGCTTTGTCTAAACCAGACTTTTTAAAATGTATTTTTAATTATAAAAACTGAAGAACAAAAAGAGCTATATTTGACGCTTAACTTTTAAAAATAATGTGGTGCAAAATATTCTTAATTGTGTCAAGTTAAATAAAATAAAATACAAACAAATAAAAACAACATTAGAAGAAGAAGAAAAAAGGATTTTTCCCAACAGTCTGTGTGTGAAACAGCTGAAAGAACTTATCCTGGGTCAGTCAGGAGCAAAAAAAAATTGCAGCTTTAGCGATCACATGATCACCATGTTTGAAATTGCGAATTTGATCAGAAAACGATAAATCGTTCAGCCCTAGCTTCCACTGTCTGGAACTGATGTCCATTTTTGTAAACTTCCCTCTCCATCCATCCCTTAATGTTCTCAATGTGATTTAGATCAGGGGAACACACAGGATGCTCCAAAAGAGAGAGATTATTCCTCTAGAAGAAAAAGAAGAAGTCCTTTGTCAGGCGGACATGTGAACTGTAGCTGCTGAAAAACCCAATCAGCACAAAGAGCAGGGCCCTCAGTCATGAAGGATGCTCCCTGTAACATCTCCACATAACCAGCTGCCGTTTGACGTTTCTGTGCAACCAACAGCTCCATCGTTCCATTAAAGGAAAAAGCAGATCATGATGCGGGGTCCAGGATTGTCTTGTGTCTTGATGGACAGCCAATCAGATCCTCTGGCTCAGTGCTGCTAAAATGTTTTTGGGTCTACCACTTCACTTTTTTGTTCCATAACCCTCCGGATCTTTGAAGAAATTCAAACTGGCTGTCTCACTGAATCCAACTTCAGCAGTGATGGCACATTGCACTGTGAAAATCCCTGTGAACAGCTCAAGAATCCAACCACGTTCAAAGAGAGAAAGATTTTTAGCCTTTACCACCAGGAGGTCATAAGAGTGTGAATACCTGACAGAAAATGACCGTCAATCCACATTTTTGTGCAGATTTTGTCTTTTAAAGGCTGTGCTCTTGAACTTTTGATCAGTTGATAAACAGAATATTTACCTTTCATTGTTGTTATTATTGTTTATTGCTTATACTATTTTTTGATCTCACGCCAACTTTCTTTTTACATTTTGAAAGTAGACGTAGAACTTTTTTAAGATCCAACAGTGCAAAATAGAAATAAGCGCAACCTTTCTCCTGGTCTGAAGATTTTGACCTTTATGTAGATTGTGATGCTCTTTTGGACACTCCTTCTCATTCTCAACCATTCTTGTGTGACAAGCTTTCTTAACAGATTCACTGAACTGACAGGAGCACAGCTCACACCCTGTACAAGCTTTGCTTTTGTTTTTGTAGAATCAGTTACCTCTTAAAACATCTTTGCAGTTAAACAGGTGGGTAAAGGATACTTGAAAAGGTTGTTGTACATTGAAGATTGATGCATGTTTTGTCCTGTAGCGGCTGGTTACAGCAGTTTGAAAGATCAATGTGTAAACTTAAAGCATAGTGTGTTTTCATTGAGGTGAAGGAACTTGTCAGTGTGTGTGATGGTGTGCCGGCTGATGCTGTTAATGGCTTTTTAACCACGATGGAGCTTTAAAGCACAAAGAGATGATGTGTGTTAGACTGTAATCACACAGACAACACTTAAGAATAACATTAATACTATTAATCATTTACAATTGTTTCATTTTATTCAGTGACTCATTCATATATTTCATATGAAACTCAGATTATACTGTCAAGAAATGTAACATTTCCAAACATGACATCTCTAAAAGTCTCCATTTGATCAGACCAGATCAACAAGAGAAGTTATCTCAGTATCTAGAAGAGTTCAGGCTTCATTACGCTTGGAAAAAAGACGCGCAAGATCAATGCGTGTTACTTTTTTTTTTTTTTTTTCCCGTCAGCGCGGCATCCGTTGGTTTCCATTCCAAAGCTGCAGGGGGCAGCGTATCACAAACACACGTCTACCAGAGCATTTAACTAGAGTAGAATAAGTCTGTCTTTAATTACACCGTTAACAACAGAATTTTTTTGTCTATTCCTCTTCTCTGAAGAGTGTGACCACAAGGAACAGTCATCACACTCTTAAAAGGAACCCTGGCTACCAGAATGTCATTTTCCTAAATGATCAGTGTTTTTACCAGCTACATAAGAACCATAATAAAATCTCTCAAAATATCTTAGTTGTATAACATTTGAAAAAATATTTCCACCTGTAGGCCCCCATTGTTGTTTACGCCGCAATAACGTCTGGGTAGTGACGTCATATGGTTGCACCCAATGACTGTATATAGAATGGACAGCGTGCTTCTACGTTTTTGAAGCCAAAAAACCCCGTTTCTCTAGCCACCATTGTGCAGCCAGAGTTTGCTCAGTAGAGAATTTCCGGTGGAGTAGAGTAAAAAAGAGAAATAAAAATATTTATTTCTTCTTCTACAGAAGGTTTAGTCTCCTTTTGGCTCTTTCTCGAAGTTTCTTATATCCCCGGTAAAAACTACTCACGAACAGCAGCTGTCAACCATCGTAAAACGAAACTTATATCGCGGTTTTTAACGTCCAATAACTAATGAGAAACTAACTTCTCAGAAAAAAAACACCTGAACACCATGCAGCCAGATGACGTACGTCATACTACCTTAGCGTATGGTTGGGAGAAACGTTTCCACGAGGTATTGTAATTTTTTAAAGTTTTCCTGGCTCATATCTGGAATACATGGGGAGGCGGGGCTTATGACCTATACTGCAGCCAGACACCAGGGGGCGGGGCATCTGCTGGAGGCTTCGGTTTGAGCCAAACATCGTTACGTCCACTCATTATACAGTCTATGGTTGCACCGGGCTCCATCTCATACAGGATCATATAAGTCCTGGAGCGGACTTCAGTGGTTTCCCGAGGAAGTTTTGTGGGTTTGTGTTGGAAAATAGTCGGCACAGCATTTGTCTTTAGTCTCCGTTTATAATGACCCACACCTGTCAGCTCTTTCATCAGCATGGGCCGGCTAAATGCAGCAAATGCTTCTGGGGAGAAGTGACCAGAACATAGCCGCGGCTCCATCGGAAGTTGTTTACGCCCACAAGCCATTTCCCACAACTTCCTTCTTTTCTTGTCTTTTGGGAAGCTGTGCAGACTAACATCAGTCTCCTTGTTTCCTTTGGACTGAAAAGTGCACCCAAAAGCAGCCACATGTGGCATTATTATGTTTTTTTCCCTCCTCAAACCTCGTGACTTACGGCGACTAGTAGTGAGTAAACGGCCAAATCCAGATGCTCGGCACCAAGCAACCAATCTACGTCATCAACCCAGAATGCATTGCGGCAGTAAAAAAATGGCTGCGCCCGAAGGATAGAAACTGTGTTTCAAACTGTATTTATTTTTAAGAAAAAACCAATTTGTTGTCTTTTAACAACAAATTCTAGTTTGAGACAAACATTTCAGCATGTTCATGCCTATTAGTCCTTACAGTCAGGGTTCCCTTTAACAAGGTGATCTCTGTGTGATGAATCAGATAAATACCTGTATTTTTGCACTTTTGACACTTGAAGCTTCAGGTCGGCCACCATATTGTCTGAGTGTCTCCACACGGCAGATACAAACTTTCAGAGGTGCTGGATGCTAAATTTTTCCGCGTGAGAGGGACAACAGGAGGGGGCGGGGATGTTAAAATGACGTCACTGCATAATGCGTTGGACGGAGCAGACTACACGGACACACCAGGCATAAACCAGGCTTTAGTTGTCAGTGCTCATGGCCTTTTCCTCACTGAGACAATTGAATGAAAGTATGAAGTATTAGTTTTTTAAAGTTGAATTGAAAGGACAGCCTTGAAAAAAAAAGTCATTTGAGGTGACCATAATTTATCTCAAAATTATTATAATTCTGTAACTCTACGATTAGTTCAACAAGTACCAGTAATTAAATAAACAGTTTAAGAGGGACAGGCTTATAGATTTTACAGATAAAACTAAATATTCACAGTTTTAGGGCGGTCACCCCACAATACCCAAAAATAGCTTGTATATACAATATGTATAGTAGTTAAAAAACAAGTTTATTTACAAATATGAGAAAGATTTAATAGTCTTACGTCCTTTGGTTCCTCAGATGTTTCTGGTTGATGAAATACCCTGACTTTAAGCTGGTTTCAAAATTAGAGTCCAAAAGTTGTGTTTGCTTGATGGTTGCTATAATCAACATATTTGGACATTTGTTTGTATATTATGATGGAAATATATGTGCAAATGCCTCATAATATTGTCAGTGAATGAGAAATTATGCCAAATACAGCAATGGATATATTGAAATTGATTTAAAGTGATATTGAACCAGTTGTCCAAATAAAAGGTGCAGCTGGATGATCGCCCCACATGATGTTTTGACACTTCAGAGCAGAAAGATGACCAGCCCTCAGCTTAACTGTTTGAATAAGTTAGAGTGTTTTTTCTAATGGGGCAGATATGAGACATACATATTGTCTTTTTTAAATAGTTTGAGGGTTTTTTTTCGACAGAAAAATTCAGTCGGACAGGAAAAGCAGGCAGGCACATTTGTGGCGAAAGAAGGAGAGTTCAGCTGCTTTCATCTGGACAAGTTATCCTTCTTTCAACTCTGAATTCAAACTGTAAAGAGCAAAAAGTGTCTGGTTTTTCTGTCGTTTGCCATCAGAAACAATACTCCACCAAAGGTTCAAGTTCTACACATGGGATCGGGACCATCCTAGAGGAACCAGTGTTCAGGGGAAAAGAGTGACCGTGCTAACTGGAGACCTGAGAGCTGACAGATTTTACTTCGTAGAGTTGATGAAAGTGATGGTTTGGAGCCAAGGTTATGACCAAATATGACACTTAGGACTCAATATGTACAGTAAATAATAAGAGGAAGTTTAAATGATGACAATCAGAAACAGATTTCATGTTCACAGCAAAACTATAGTCTATGATCAATAGGGCTGAACGATTTATTGTTTTCTGAATCAAATCACAATTTCAGGATTTCAAGAAAATTGTGAATCAAATTAAAATCGCAATATCTGCTAGAAAAATCACAGTTAGATCTTTTTCAAAAATTGTTCAGCCCTAATCATCAACCTATTCTCTATGATAATTATTACCTTAAAATACTAAATCATAATTATTCTGATAGATTTGGAGCAGTTCTCTGTCTGGATGTAGTTTTCTGGATCCTTTATTCTGACCCAGGTCTCAGACTCATTTGTTTATCTGCTCTTATTTGGCTTTGAAAGGGTTTTTGGTTTACTGACACTATTTCTTGTCTTCATATATCTCAGTCTGTACATTCCCACTCATGATGTAGTCATTAACTGTTATTAGAACATTTATCACCCATGTGGAGTGATACCTGGAAGGCTGAAAGGGTCAAAGACAAATAAAAAGTGAAACTGCAGCTTGGCTCAGCTGCTCTCTCTGACAAAGGGAATGGGAGTGGTGAAGCTGCCGGCTCTGCCCGGGCTTACTCATAATGTACGCTCACGGCCTCGTCAGTCCCGTCTGAGCGGCCTGACAGCTGACTGAGTAAACAGAGAGAAGTCGTGCTGCACCACTGAAGGCAAAGAAAAAATAGAAACTATACGAGCTCTGCAGGACTGCATTCAGGAGCCTTAGGGGGGAAAACTGAAAAGCTCAAAGGGACAGCTGTTTATCTCTCCTGTGAGGAAACAGAAACACCAGGGAGCAAATGTGCAAACGTTCATATTTGTGTGGTTTTAAAAAACTTCTTATGAATTAAAAAAGAGAGTAAAGAAATGACAAACCAGGCCTCGACTTCTCTTGTTTTTGGACAGGACAATCGCCAGAATTCCAGCTATGATTCCCTGTAGAGAGAGATTTAAAGAAGTCAGCGAGGAGCAGTTGGACTTCACTGATAGTTTCAACACACACTTCAGTGAAGCAGGCATGATAAAGATGCAGTGGAAGGTCAAAAGTTAATTCCTTTCAGCTGCCTCAGCTGTGCCGTCACTGCAAATATCTCAAATATCTCTGAAAGTATATTGTTTGCTTTGAACGATGTTTACGCCAATCCTTGACAAAAAGTTTGAGCAGAGCAGCCGTCTCTTTGGCAGCACCACGGAATTCATCAGTTTTTCAGAGGAGAGGGAGAGCAGAAAGAACTGACTGTGAGCTGGATATGAAGCAGGAAAACTGGAGGCTAGCTGAAAAGGAAGCTGGAGTACAACACCTGAGCGACCATTTATTGTGAAGTTATTTGTTTGGAACACTTCTCCAGCACTGTACAATCCATCCAGGCCCCTTCTATTAAGAAAGATGCATTTGCAGCCTGCGGTTCAACAACACAAGCGCTGATGGAAAATCAGTTCACTGATTAATAACATGAATCTGGCCCTGAAATAAAAAAAAAACTGCTGCCACACTGAGGTTTGTTTTTTCCTATGTCTCCCTCTCACTTCTCTTCCATCCCTGTCCCTCAGGTGTCTCCTGATCCCATATGATAAGTGCTCAGTTTTCTGCAGTATTACGTGCTGTGTAAACATCAGCAAACTCTGCTTCTGACTGAAGAAAATGTTCTTCATTGGGGGGCGATATGCGTCAGGATGCTTTTATGGCAGGATCAGGATCTGGGTTTTGTCAGTGTAAGAGCCATTGTGTAATAATTTAAGTTAATCTTGAATGTAAGTCTGAATTCATTGTTTCATCCACTGTCATAATTTTGTCATCATATATTTCATAAGTCATCCCTGTAATTGTTGGGGTAAAAATCTTTTGGAAGGAAAAACTCCACGTTGATTAGGCTCCTCCCTCTCTATGCCACCCCTATTATTTGTGTGTGATGCCTCTATATGAGTGAGAGAGACAGAAATGTGGCAGGCATGAGAGCAGATAGATTTTCTACCCTGTGACTTGTATCTGTTATTCAAAACTTTTCATCAAAAGTTCAGAAATTAAGAAACATTTCTCATCATTCCTGTTGGAATTAAGTCGCTATGCCGGCAGTTCTTTGTGGCTTTCACACCCAAGGGAAACGCCACTACAGTCAGGAGTGTTTTCCAAAGTGACTACTACAGGGGTCAACATTAATGGTTGCCCGGGGCAACTTCAAAAAACCAAACTTGTAAGGACATGTCTACTCAGGCAAGCTAGGGCTGGGCAGTATATCGCGTTGGTTTAAAGATGCAGTTGTTTGCTTAATTTGAACATTGATTTTTTTATTTTTTTTATGTATTTATATTTGCAACTTAGTCATAGGAATATCTCTAGCACATTTGTGGTTCAGAAAAAAAAGAACTTTTTTTCTGATCTGATTCTTTTTCCTTTCTGTCTTCCTTTTCTTCTTCTTGTTGTTGTTGTTGTTGTTTTTATTTCTCTTAAGTTCATACACTGTATCACTACGAATGAATAATTGTGAAATCAACCAGGAGAGTTTTTTACCAAAAAAATAAATAAAATAAAATACTTACAGGGATGCAATTAGGACTTGGCAATTAATCGCAAATTAGATAAAAATTGCATGATGACCTGCTGCATATCGTAATCGCAGATGGTGCAAAATTTATTTTACTTGAAATTTGTTAGAATACCCTTTCACTGTTTTGCAGTAGGTGTTTTGTGCGAAGCGTAACTCAGCTCTGCGCAACCACAGGGACAAACTGTTAAAATTACCTTTGAAAGAGCGACACTCCAAGTGGAAAAAATGGGGGTGGGGCAAAGGGTAGTAATGAAAAAAAATAAAAATTAGCCTTATGGGGGACAATTCACCAAAATGAGCAAAAATTGGCAAGAAAATTGGGAGAAAATGAAAAGAATAGCAAAAGTGGGAAAAAATGGCAAAATTCAACAAAAAATGTCAAGATAGTTCAGAGAAAACTTTTTTAAAAAGTCGGAAAAAAAGCAAAGAATTGTCCAAAAGTGGCCAAAAAATGAAATTTGATCTAAATGGGCAAAAAACATTCATGTGTAGAAATGTCAGGGGTTGTTATCCTACATGAATTGATAAGACTCAGAAGTACTCACACAAAAAATAGCAATTGCGATTTAGGGGAAAAATAATTGCAATAAGATTACTGTTTCAAATTGTTCTGCCTTCATACTTCATCAGCCCTATCATACTTTGGGAGGAACTCTAATTATGTCTAATTGAAAAACATCAATCCACATTTTGACTGTTACCCCGCAGTCTTTATTGAATACATCAATGCATCGTCTATAGCATAGGACAAAATATCAAGATACATATTGTTTATCAAGATATGGCCTAAAAATATTGAGATACTAATAAAATGCCATATTACAAAGTAGAGCACGCACAACTCTGAGCTTTTAGATATTTAATCATATTATTTTCCTCTCATGTCTGTTACTGCAGAGTCCCCAGGTAGCCAAGTAGGACATCCATCCATCCATCCATTTTCTGAACCGTCTATCCTGCTATTCAGGGTCGCGGGTGGCTGGAGCCTATCTCAGCTGTCATTGGGCGAGAGGCGGGGTACACCCTGGACTGGTCGCCAGTCAATCACAGGCATATAGACATATAGACAAACAATCATTCACGCACACACTCACACCTACGGGCAATTTAGAATAATCAATTAATCTAACGTGGGCATGTTTTTGGTCTGTGGGAGGAAGCCGGAGTACCCAGAGAGAACCCACGCATGCACAGGGAGAACATGCAAACTCCACACAGAAAGGCCAACCATGCCCACAAGGGGAATCGAACCGGCGACCTTCTTGCTGTGAGGCTGGAGCGCTACCCGCTGCAGCCCCCAAGTAGGACAGTTTGTCACTAAAATGAAATTTACAAAATCAAAAAGATTGTATTTCTTCTGAAAACAACCCAGTGTGGCTTTCACATTAATATATATTCATACATATTTTTATCAGGCTAACACAAAGCTAATAAATATAGTTTTCTTGTAAGAAGGTCAGCTGACCTCCCGCTCCTCGAGGTACCGAGGTCAAAGCGGAAGCTCTGAGGGGAGAGAGCTTATTTTGTTGCTGCCCCTAAATTGTGGAACAATCTACCCATCCACATTAGACTATCCTTTTCACTGTCTGTTTTTAAGTCGCGTCGTAAAACCCACTTTTATTCCGTAGCTTTTAACCCAGCATGAGACTCGGCTCTGTTTAAGTGCGCTATGGTTTGTTTTTACTTATTGTTTGAGTTATTGGTTTTATTGTTCTTGAATTGTTTTTAGGAACAAGCAAACAATAACTTGAGTGTTTATACCAGATTTTTATACTTTGTTTTAATGTTCTGTCCATATGTGTACAGCACTTTGTCTTCAGCTGTGGTTGTGTTTAAAGTGCTCTATAATTAAAGTTGAGTTGAGATGAGAGGTGAGAGCTGTATGATTTCGGACACGCCTGCCTGAGATGAAAATAAGACCACTGTTGAACAGGACAGATATTCAGCATACTCACCACAAGCCCTGAGGTGAAAGCAAACACATTGGAGATAGCGTACTCCATGGCTCGGGCCTGCTTGTGGAGGTTGATGTGTCTGAGCACCACCCCGTGCACCAGCGCTCCTAACAGGAAGTTCACGTGACCAATCAGGACCATGCTTAAGCCCATCTTCATCAGAGCCTTAGGATCCTCCAGGTTGGCACAACACACTCCTGTGGAGATGAAGTCACACATCAACGCCTTCAGTTCACAAGAAACAGACAAACCAGGCTTCAAGACAAAGTGTGGCAGTGATTCCACATCACATCACATCACGTTACATCATCCTGAGTGTTGGTTATGTTGTATTGATCAGAGACACGGGGCTCAGGTCAAAAGCACAGAGGGATGTTCCTTTATTAATCATTAGCTGTTAAACATATAACTAGAGAGCAGGCTGCTCTGACTGAAGCTGGACCAAACAGGAAACCAGTGAGGAGCCCCAGAAATAAAACCTCATTTCAGATTGTCACTGGTTGCTGCTTTTACTGCTAGTTAAAGCAAAAAGTAACAAATACTGGAGCATAAAAATGTACATTTCTGATTTAAGGCTTGAAGAGAAAAGAAGGTGAGCCGATTGGGGAAATACATTTCCTCTTTAACCTGACCATTGCTCTCTGCTTTCAGGCAGAACTATTTCAATCACTTATATCTAGTGACTCACAATGAAGAAATTCCTGCACTTGCAAAGATTTTTAAATTCTACTTGCCAGCTGACACAAAACTGATGATTTCACCAAGTTTATCATCTATGAGGAGTGTCACCACCACCACACCCTGTCACTGAAACAAACACCAGAGTGCTCACTTATGTTTGCACTAATTAAAGAGTTTGAGTTGAGAAAGTCATCTTAGTAAAACTTTTATTACCTGTATTTGCCATCTCTGTCAGGTCTCCATCCGTTTAATTCATCAGTGAGTTTGTCTTCGAGAGCTGAAAGCAGCGTGTCACCCCTCTCTCCTGAACACGCAAACTATCACCCGGACAGATCCACAGTGACGCTCAGACTTTCACAATAAACCTTTACTCCTGTTTCAGGTCATGTTTAATGTGACGGAAGACAACCGAGCTTAAAAATAATGAAAACTCTACTCGAGACTATTTCACTCAAATACTTTATGTATGTTTTGGATGGTGTGATTATGCTTATTTACTCCCTACAAAGACATCATGCTTTTATTTTGACAAAGCTGCCAATTACCAAATAACTTTGGACATTTCCGTATAATCGATGCACACGAGCGCAGGTGCGCCTCTTAACATCCCTGTTTTCTCATTGGATGAGGAAACAGTGGAGCCCGTTTCCGCCAAATATGAGAATGAAAAACTGGATTTGGAGAGATTTTTTTTGACCATCTTAAGTTTATTACAGAAAAAAAGTTGGGAAAAAAAATTAGTTTGATAGTCTCAATAATGACTTCTCATCACACAGTTATGACTTTATGATTTCAACTTCTTATCTAAAATTTTCACTTTTTGTCTCATAATTCGAGCTTTTTATCTCACAATTTTGACCTATAATATTGTAATATCTTTAATCTAATTATGTGACTTTTTGCTTCATAATTCTGACTTTTTACCTCATAGTTATAACTTTATTCTTATATCAACAACCTTTTATCTCATACTTTTGATTTCTAATAATATTGATTTCTAATGGCTTGTCTTTTAATCTGATGATATCTTCTTTATCTGATAATGAGGACTTTTAAACTCATAATTTCAACTTTTGAAATGATAATGATGACTTTTTAATTGATAATGATGACTTTTTAATCTAATAAATCTTGTCTTTTGCCTGATAATACCTTTTTATCCCTTAATTTTGAATTTTTAATCTGATTATTATGACTTTTTATATCCCATGCTCAACTTTAATCTCAAAATAACACCTTTTATCTTCTAATATTGACCTAATAGGCCATTAGTATTACTTTGTATCTCATTATTTTGCCTATTATCTTATAAATTCGACTTCTTATCTCATAACCGAAACTCTGTCTATTTTTTTTTTTTCATTAATTTGGACTTTGTGACTACGACTTAATGTGGGGGGAAAAAAATCTCAAAAGTGTTAAGTTTTCATTTTAATTTTTTCACTAACAAATGGGCTTCCTTGTATTTCAGCTTGATACATAAAATAAAAAAAATAAATAAATAAAAACAGAGACCATAGATTCCTACTTAATTACTTAATCAATGCAACGTTGTCGAAAAAATAAACAGAATTGCTAGATGAACCTGAAAACATTCTCCAACAAGAATGCTACCAACATATTTTGTCACTCTGAAACTGACAGTCTGAGATTTTCTGCATGTTCGGCAACATTCTCTGCATTCATGCTTCCAAAGAAACAACAGAGGAACCTACAACAGCTGGTTTCTACGCCTTTTGAAGGTGGTGTAAAACACTGTAAAAAATGAAGCTTTTCAAAGAGTTCTGCTACAGATTTAAATAAAGAGACACATGTCTGTGTTTTCTGATGGGATCTCTTTCTCCAGATGACACTCATGTAAATTACTTTGGTGCCACCAGGTGGAAGAATGGCACCATAGCAGTGGTGAGAAGGGACATGGGGAATAGCTCTGTCTGCTCAGTGAAGCTCCTTGGTAAGTGTTGAAGCTGAAGCAGCAGTAAGACCTTGTGACACCTGGGTTTGGAAAACAAAAATCTTCAGGATCATTCAACAATAAATCACTCAGTGGTAGAGAAACACCCATTCCCTTTTCCTCCTCCACATGTACAAGAGTCCTTTTTAGGAGATGTTGAGAAGCCCCTGAGGTAAGCCCACTTTGTCACCATGCTTTAGTTGGAATTTTTTTTCACTTCACTTCAGACAAGCTCAGCTGCAAACACAAAGACCAACACTTGAAGGTGAAAATTCAGAGCCACATACATCTTAAATCAGGAAAAAAAACTATCAACTCCACTAAAAGAGCCTCTAGAAACTTCCAGCCCATACTGTCCTCAATATGTTCTCAGTAATTTTAGAGAACATTTGAAAGGAAACACCAGAGGTAAGCTTTTATTAGAGAAATGTATGTTTTCCTAAGGGAGTGATCAGCCATAAACAATATATAAGACTTATATTCAGCCCTGGAAAAATTAAGAGACCACTGCAAATTTTCAGAAATCAGCATCTCTACATATATGTCAGTCATTCCATTGCAGCGTCTGTTAATTCTAACACAAGCACATCTGTTTCTGCCTGTTTCTACCTAATAAGGTACTGATGTGGTGATCACCTGAAACAATTTTATTTAATGAGGAAATGTATAAAAACCATTGCCGATGCATGAGAGATGTTATTGCAAATCAGGGTTATTCTCCCAAATATTGATTTCTGAATACTTCCTAAGTTAAAACATTAGTAATGTGTTGTTTAAAACTGAATATGATTTTTTTTTTTTTTTTGCATTATCTGAAGTCTGAAAACAGTGGGCTTTTTTTGGTGTTTGGACCATTTTTCTTTTTTCATTTTCTGCAAAAAAAATGCTTTGAATGACAATATATGTATTTGGAATTAGGGAGTAATGTTGTCAGTAGTTTATATGATTAAAACAAAAATGTTCATTTAACTCACACAAATGCCTATAAATAGCAAAATCAGAGAAACTGAAAAATTTGCAGTGGTCTCTTAATTTTTTCCAGAGCTGTATTATATTCATAATACTTGGAACAAACCTTTGAAGAGTTTCATCTTTATGTGGATCTTAAAGCATGTTTAATTTTTGCTTAGAGATAGCCTTTGACATTTTTAAAGGTTTCAGAGGTCTATGGTACAGCGTGACTTTCTAAAAAGTAATAAAGATACATGTGGTTTGAACTAAAGCCCTGCTGGAGCAGCTTTAGAAAAGAGTTTGCTGTGCTTCATTCAACACTACTGGGGTGGGTATATTTTTGGGCTTGGTCAATCTGAATTCAAATGTGGCCATCACCCTAAATTTGTGTGCGTATCCACCCAAGAACACACATCACCTAAATGCACAATGTTTTAAGCGTGTTACTGCAAAATAAGACAATTTTGACAAGATATTTCTTGTTCATTTTGTTGGTAAATTATCTGCTTTGGGATTGTCTTTCCTTAAAAATCTGCAGGACTGCAGTACATGATTGTAGTAGTTTATTTTATAACTCACTGTAAGACTGGTGTATGTCTTTTCTGATTCAATGAACTCTATTGTGTTGCACTCCTCTGGAATATGTGTCAGGCTCATGTCAAAGCGTGTTTGAAAAACCTATATTATCAAATATCTGTCTTTTGTCAAATACAGCTCTGGAAAAAAATAAGAGACCACTGCAAATTTTCAGTTTATTTGATATTGCTATTTATAGCTATTTGTTTGGGTAAAATTTTCAAATGTGTAGAGATGCTGATTTCTGAAAAATTGGCAGTGGTCTCTTTATTTTTTCCAGAGCTGTATATACCTTCTGTGTCCTATTTACAAACAGGTGGGTTATTGTCAAATCATAACCCCCCCTCCATATTTTGCTTTTAATTGTTGTAAATAGTATATTATGTTATTTTATCACAACAAAGATATATTCTACTCTAGTCTATTGTTCTCGTTACTATGAAGAGTAACACTTTGCCCAAACTGCTAAAAACGCTTATACTCAAGTTTTAAGTTGGAAAAAAAGAGTGGTGCAGCAAAATTGTTCAGAAATGACTCTGTGGGTGTTTGAGTTAAGATAGCTAACTTAGTCACTGCTAACAGGTGAAAAAAACCACATGATTTCAGAATATGATCTCACTGAAATCTAAATGATATATATGTTTAACTGAAGTTACCAATATATCACCCTTAAAATAAATACATTTTTCATGAAGGACAAAAAACATCACAACATTATCTCAACAATGAAAATGTAGTGCAGTATATCAACCGGTATGTTAATAATAGCTTTAAAAAGATTATGATTACTAAGAAGGCTTTGAGAGCAAAATCAATTCATGTTACCCAGAAAATCTGGTCCTGTTATTAATAACTTCATCTCAATCTGCCTGTCTAGTGCTTTTAAGGGCAACCACATTCCGTATTACCTCCAATTTGAACATGGCATTTGCATGAGCAAGACAACATTAAAACTGATGTTTCATGATGTTTTGACATAGTTATTAAAAATGATAGGTATGATTAATTACTGTGACATATGGGTCTGAATGATTATAATAATATTTCTAAGAACTTTATTTGTGAAGCACCACATTTTTTATAATAAAAAGAAGGAGAAAGAAGAGAAAGAATACAGCCAATGGTCAAGGAATAAAATCTTGAAATGAAAAAATAAATTAATTTAAGATAAGACCAGCAAAAATAAGAGGAGCAACTCCTTAAAAGTGAGCTGTTAAGAAGATATATTAAACATACTGGTAAAGGATTAGAATGTTCAAACTGTTTTTTTTGGAAATGTTAATAGTCTAACCTCAGTGTACTCTATACTCATGTAACATAACTTCTGATAAATACATGTATCTAAATATAACACTTATTCCTCAGTGTGTGTGTGTGTGTGTGTGTGTGTGTGTATGATTTAACTTAGATTCTCATGTTCATTCTTGCTGACAGAGTTATTGAAGAGTGGGGTCATAAACTGAGCAGAGCCTGACACTAACTCCTTACATTTGCATACACTCGCATTTCCCTACTGCATAGCGGAAATATATGAGCCTACATCATACACCTTCTGCTGCTTACTTCACTGACAGCTCCGTTTCAACATTTTACTTTGTTTCTCAAGAGCTGGGTGGACAACAGCCTTCTCTGGTGTATTTTTTTCCCACTGCCACGGGAGGTAAGAGGAGGGAAAGAGGGAGGAAAGAGTGAGGAAAGAGGGAGGTGTTCTGCGGTGGGACTAACTGACGTTAGCTCGAGGCTAAAGTAGCTATCATTGGAGCTAATACTTTAGCACCTAGCTGCTCCTCAGCTCATCCACCAGTTTTGAAAAAATATGAATAATGACTCTTTGAA
>RPOG01004341.1:12468-46216 GCA_008086565.1 Thalassoma bifasciatum
GGGGGGGGGCTCCGAGACCTGATGAGGCTGCAGATCCAGGCTCAAGGGAACTTCAGCCGAACTGACAGGGAATCAAACCCTCACCTCCAACCACAGGTCTCAACCATCTCCCATGATCCCCTGTGTTTGAGGAGTGTTTGTTCGTTTACTCAAACTCCAGGAGACGATGTGGGTTTTAAAAATAGAAAACAGAAGAAGCCGCCGCAGGGAGCAGCGAGCGCCAAGCGCCGAGCTTCAGCAAAGTGTGAAAAAAGAGGAATAATAATGTTTTTATTTAACAGAGGGAACATTAGACAGAAAATGAGCTCTTTAGGAGGACAAACAGAAACAAAACATCAACAAAAAAAAACTCAGAACAAAGCGTACGCGCTCCCAGGAGAAAAAGCAGCCTGACCTCAGGTGACCTCTGACCTCTGGGGTCAAACAAACACTCAATCCATCTTTAGATTTACACACAACAACACACACTTCTGTCCACACCTGAGAGGGTTTGGGGATTCCTCTGATGGTTAAGGATTATAAAGATTTATAATCTCAAATTAACAGGATTAAAAAAACAAACAGATGTAATAAAATGACAAACACAACAAACTTAAAGGGGGGGTATATGCTTTTTTTATAAAGTCTTTTTTCTGTCCCTGAGGTGCCTCTGTAGCATCTTTACATCATTAACAACCAAAATAAATCTCTTTTTTTTTTTCTCTTCCTTGTGTACATAAAACGTGATAGACACATTTAAAAAAACATTTTATCATGTTACACAGGACTATAGGGTATTTTCATTTTTCTTATTACTCTAAAATATGTTGTTAAATTATTAATCAAAGTGAGCTTCACTGTGGGCCGCTGTCTCTTTAAGGCTCCATAATCTGAACCCCCTTCACTCTGATTGGCCAGAAATCCGGAGGACTGTCAGGGGGCGGAGCTGTGGGGCAAATTCTGATGTTTGAAAACTGTGTTAATCAGTCAAAAGATCCTTATCACATAATGTCATCATTTTAACAAGTTTTAACATTTTAACTAGTTAAGATAGATCCATTGAAAGTTGAAAAACCATCTCGAAAAGATTCAAGAATAAGATCCTTTGTGAAGGTTGACAATCTGTATTCCGAAGATTGAATACCCCCTCTTTAAATTGTGACCAGGGCGGGGACTTGATCAAAAAATTAATCTGATTAAAAAGAGGCTTTGTAATTAATTAATCTCAATAAATCACATTTTAATCGCCTATCAATATTTGACCCAAGAACAGTGAGAATCCTTTTTAAATTTTTAATGGTGTACGAGTGAATCAATGAATAGTGAACTGAATGAAAAAATAAGCTTAAGCAAACAAAACCTTTTTTAATTTTTTTTAAGGTGATACTTAACCAAAACCAACAAATCAGCGCATTTTTTTAAAGTGTGAAGTTCAGCAGTTTTGGAATGAACGATACAGAATCAATTTCAATACAAGATTAAAAATATACGTCATCATAACCAGGGCTAAAATTTTCCAGTTCTGGAGTCAGAAGTTGTCTGAGACAGTGGAAAACAGACACTTAAAGAGGGGGTATCATGTTTTAAGTTTTGATTTGTTTACGTGTCAAAAAGAGCGAGAGGCCTCTAGGACACATATTATATTGTGACTTTTGGTAATGGAGTGATTTAAAGTTTGATTTGTTTTGCGTTAATTGCAAAGATTTTTTTCTTTTTTATTTATTATTTCTTTGTTGCTTTGATTCAACACAAAATTGCAAAGTTTCTCTGTTTTAACTCTGTTTGCTTCGTGTAATTCTTTTACATTTTTCAAAATAAACATTTTCATTCATTCATTCATTCATATAATTTTGCCTGTTTATCTCCAAATTTTGACCTTAGGACTCTGAATTTGAATTTTCAACTAAAAATTTCGATTTCAACCCCCCCAAATTTTGGCTATTTATCTCAAAATGTTGATGTCAAAACTCAAGATTTTTTTTTTTTTTTTAAGCTCAAAACTTCAACTTTTGCCCTAAAATTTTGCCTATTTATCTCAAAATGTTGACTATTTATCTGAAACATTTGAATATTTGTCTCAACATTTTTTCTCTTTACCTAAAAAATGTGGCTATTTATGTAAAAATTTTATGTACCCCAAATATTTGACTATTTTTCGCATAATGTTCACCTTTAAACTCCAAATTTCTTGCTCAAATTCAAACTTTTCCCCCATAAATTGACTATTAATCTCAAATTTTTGACTCTGGCCAATCAGAAGGAAGGGGTTTTTGGAGAAGGAAGTCTTAAAGAGACAGACGCTACACTAAGAAAAGGGCACGATACCCCTCTTTAAAGACATCGCTTCATTTTTATCACTCTTAAAACACACAGCTCTAAATGTGAGCATCAGTTACTCGTCCTGTAGAGTAGAAGGTATCTCTTAACACACACACACACACACACACACACACGCACACACACACACACACACACTCCTGCGGCGTCCCCGAGGACATCAGCACAGACATGTCAGTGTCACTTTCAGCTCGCTTCAGCCTGAAGAGCCGCAGAGACTCAACGCCCCAGAACCAGGACTGTGTGTGTGTGTGAGTGTGTGTGTGTGTGTGACCTCCAACCGAATGAGACAAAGTGTTCAACCTCCAAAACGTCGACTTATCCCACAGACTTTAAACGCAGCGTGAACACAGACGCAAAGATCCTGCTGCAGCCGGATTCAGAACCAGAGAAAAACAAAAGATTCAGTCTGAGCTTCAAGGTCAGAGCGCGCAGTGTGTGTGTGTGTGTGTGTGTGTGTGTGTGTGTGAGAGTGTGTGTGTGTCTGTCAGTGGGTCAGCTGGCTGCTGTTGAATCTGCTGCAGCAGCGTTTCACTGAGCTGTGATGAGTCCGACTGCTCGTACAGCTGTGTCAAACACGTGTAAAAAGAAAAAACTGTTTTGAATCTCATGGTTTTTTTTATTTCGAAGAACCGGTGCTGAAAGGTGGAGGAGGTGGAAAAGGTGGAGGAGGTGTGTGAGGTTTTTAAAAGCAGCACGTTGTCTGAGAACCCTGTGGTTTAAAGGTCAGGAGGCTGAACAGGAGCAGCTGGGGGCAACGTCTCTGACACAGCGACCTCTTTGGAGCTTCAGAACATATCAGCAAAACTGTTAAAAGACACTTCAAAGTTTTATTAAGATTAAAAACTGATTATCTCATTTTATGTCATAGATTATAAACAGGCAGACATTTAAAAGTGAGCCTGAACTATCTTTAACTTAATTAAACAATAAGTGACAGGATAAGAGAAATAACTTAGTTAAAATGTATTGAAATGTAGTGAAAGAAGAGAGCAGTTCTCCTCAGTTTGGTTTTGAAAAAAGTGTCAGAGTGAGCGCTCTCCCTATTTTGTCTCTAAACAGGATCTTTGGTGCTTCTTGTTCATTTTTCCTTTTAGTTTTTAACTAATTATTTTTATTAACATTAATTTATTTTCCATCAGTTGAATTCATTTTTATGTTCCGTTTATTTTTATTGTCTATTTTCCCACTTAGTCTAGTTTATTTTTATTTTAGATTTTCATTTTTTTCCCCTGATTATTTTTTTTTTATTATTTTTTTTTGTTTTTAAGTAATTTTCATTTTTTAATTATTACATAAAATTTATTTTTAGCTTTCATTTGCTTTTTTTTATTAATTGACTGTATTATTTTCTGATATGTTATTTAAAATTTTTTTTTATGTATTTCAATTACTGCTATGTAATTTATTGTGTTAATTTTTATTTTTAAGTTGTTTCATTGAATTCATTTTAAGTTTTCATTTGTTTTATCTATTGATTTTGTTTTTTTTATTTGGATATATTACTCATTTTTATCTTTTTATGTATTTCAACTTACTGTCATATAATTTTTTTTTCACTTTCTGTTATTTAATTTTTCTTAGTTAATCAATTTATTTGATCTTCTTTTCCCTACAACATCAGTTTTTTTAGTTCAGAGGCAGAAATAACAAATGTTTCTGCCTTAGAGTTAAACCTGTCAGTGAGTGAAATTGTGTAAATAAACCCAAAAAGTGAATTTTTTTGAAGCATGTATTGCCAGAGATTCTTATTTATCTATTTTTATTTGCACTGTAATGTTTCATTTTTATGATATTGGCCCAACGACAGGTCAAAAATGAATTCATGAATGAAACGAGAACTTCCCAATATTTTCTCCTGACATTTCCAAAGCTGTAAAACTGCTGATGTAAAACCTTAAATTCGAACTGACAGAGTCATAAAAAGAGATAAAAACATAATAAAGTCATTTCTGTGAGATGAGACTGATGTAAAGCCAGTTTTCTTGCAGAGAACCTCTTCTGTTTTCAGGACTCTGCAGGAAATAAAAGATTTCTGAGAAAAGATGAAGTGAGAGTCTGCAGAGCATGAGCGGAGAAAGAGAGGGAACAGCGCCCCCTCCTGCAGGACTGAGGCACCAACACCTTTCTCTCTCCCTCCATCTTTCCTCCACACTTCCCACCATCCAATTACAGTCAGAACAGACCCATCTATCTCTCTTTCTTTACCTCCCACTCCCCTGAACACCTGTCTCTCTCTTTCTCTCCGTCTTTCTCTGTAATTACCTCCTTCGTCTAAAACCTGAGAGGATTTGAAGCGGCGGGAGACTCGTCTCGCCCCCGTTTGCTGCTCTTTTATCTCCCTCTCTCGCTCTTTTCTTCCTTGTTCCTCCCTCCCTGAGTCTCCACTTTCTCCCGGTGTGAGCTTGTTTACGCCTGAGCTCCTGTGTGATCCTCCTTCCTCTCTTTCTCTCTCTTGTTTCTCGGAGTCTTTCCTGTAGCAGACGCTTTAGAGGATCCTTCTTTTATTTTCTGGGTGTGTGTTTGCTCAGCTGTGGATGTTTCTCCTCTGAACAGACAGAAACACAGACAGAAACACAGACACAGGTAGAGATGAGGAGAGAGTCTTGAAAATGTGAAGTGTTCGAGGTATTTCCTGCAAAAACTGAGGATAACGAACGTCGATGAACTCCACTTCAGACTCTCTTTCCTTCACGCTGTTTTCACACGCTGAGACTCCAGGCTCACGTCCAAACAGGTGAAAAGTTAACGCTACACTTTAACCTTTGATTAAACCTCCAACAAAGAGTCAGAGTGACTGACAGCTGCTGCAAAAACTGGAGTGTTTTAGTTTTATTGCTCGTCTTAACAGACTGAATCTGAACCACATCCACCTGACAAGTCCTTAAAAATCAAGATATTTAAAAACAAAAATAGCAACTGAATTGTTTGTTTCAAGAAACTTTACACACAAAGTCTTGATTAAATCCAGGCCTCACTCTATCAGTTGTTGTTCTTTCAGAAATATCTTGTAAAACAAAATGTAAAAACTCCCAAGGCTCTGACCCTTGAATCAGTGCAAACATGAGAGAGATTGTCTTTTATACTTTTTCGTCAGAGTGCAGCGTCCGTTGACTTCCATTCCCAGACTGCAGGGAGCACTGTGTCACAAACACACGTCAACCAGAGCACTAAACTAGTGTAGAAGAAGTTTATTTTTGTTTACACTGTTTTCAACATTAACTTTTTGTCTATTCCTCTTCTCTGTAGAGTGTGATCTCTGTGTGATGAATCAAAGAAACGCCTGTTTTTTTGCACTTTCGACGTATGTTTTCCACATAACTTCGCAGTTATGCATGCGTATGATTGGACTTCACACACGCACACACACACACACACTCCAAAGTAAGTAGTTAAACAAAGAAAAAATGATAAACGTGATCCGACCGAAACACACGCTCCAGGTAAACCAAACGGTTCTTATTTTTTTTCATAGTCGTCTGCTGGTATGTAGTTTCAGACTGAAGAATATTCAAAATTATTACAACTATCTTGTTTCAAGTCATATATTACGAACAGGCAGATATTTAAAAATGAGCCTGAAATTTATTTAAGTTAATCAAACAATAAATGAGTAGATAAGTGAAATAACTTCGATCTCAGTTTGGTTTTGAAGACAGTGACAGAGTGAGCGCTCTCTCCACTGTCTCTACACGGGATCTTTGACACTTCTTAAGTATTTTTTTATTTCCTCATTTTAATTTTGACTTGTTTTACTCTAAATTTTCCACACTGACCCCCACCTTCAATGCTTGGTTGGCTCTAGGTGGCATTGACAAAAACAACAATGCAGTGGCTTTTTAAACTTCCACATTCTCAGAGCTGCTCGGCCTGAACGACTAAAACATCGGGGTGGAAAAATATGTCCCTCAAATGCAAAATATTACAGAGATTATGATGCTTTTAAGGTCATTTGTTAAGAGAAACACAGCAGTCACCTGCTCCATTCATGCTATTTGATAAAAGATTTGTATTGAATTCTATCTTTCTATTTTAAACAGTCGCCAAAATCACTTTTCTGTCAGTTTCTAAAGGTCACAGCTCTGGAAATAATTATACATATATAAGATGTAACGATACAGCTCAGTGTGACTTTAAGCTTCTTAAATGTGCACGTATAGTGAATTAATTTGAGATGAAATAAACAATCAGAAACCAGCTGCCCTTGGGCTGATGGGAAATGTGGTTTTTCTGATGAGTCGGGGAAAAGTTAGCAGCTTTTTTTTTCCCTCTTCCTCGTTCTCACGTTGCTTCGTTATGCTGCAGAGGCGTTTCACTCAGAAATGATATACGAGGGTTTGAAATGAAACACACAGCACTTCTCCAGGTCATATTCTTCTTTTTCATCACTTTGGATCCCCCCCATCTCTCTCTCTCTCTCTCTTTTACTGACACACTCTCTCTCTCTCTGCCGTCGTCTCCAGACAGACGACAGTTGTGCAGCGTCAGGGTTTACATTTATAGTGTATGTTTGATGCTGTGTGTGTGTGTGTGTGTGTGTGTGTGTGTGTGTGTGTGTGCGTGCAGAGCTCAGCACACTCCACTAACTCAGTTACAGCTCTACGTCCATCGCGCCGTGATGAGGCCTCAGAAAAACAAAGCTCTGCACGTTTATTAAGAAACACTCAGATACAAACTGACCTTAATGTGATCAGAGCAGACGTCTCATCCAATCAGAGAATCTGTCTCATATTTATAAGTTTAAAACCTCCAATAAGATCACAGAGCGCATTGACAACATGGTCCTAATCCTGTTAGCTATGTAGCATCCAGCTAATAACATTCTCCACATGTTAAAAGCGCTGTGTAACGTAAAGAAACAGATATGACTCAAAAGACAGACCGACAAAAATTTTAGCTACAACTGCCAGGAAAATGGTTCTGAATGCAAAGAAAAACCAACAAATAACTTCAGCTGAAATACAGGACTCTCTGAAAGAATGTGGTCTGGCTGTTTCAAGATGCACAATAAGTAGGCACTTGAGGAAAACTAAGTCATTTGGAGTGATGAGTGCAAAAGTGAACTTTTTGTCCACAACCATAAACATTGTTCCATTTGGAGAGGAGTCAACAAGGCCTATGATGAAAGGTCCACCATTCCTACTGTGAAACACGGAGGTGGATCACTGATGTTTTGGGGATGTGTGAGCTACAAAGGCTCAGGAAACTTGGTCCAAACTGATGAATGAAGGATGAATGCAGCATGTTATCAGAAAATACTGGAGGAAAATTTACACTCATCAGCCCAGAANTTCTTCCATTTGGGGTCGAGTGCAGCTGAGTAAACGCTGCTGAAATGGATCAGATTCTCCAAACCTCCGGCAAAGAGAGAAAAAAAAAAAAAAAAGAGATCACAGAGAGGAAACGAGAGCAGAGACGAGGAGGTGAGCTGACTCATCACACACAAACTTCTTTAAATGATCAAAGAGGAGGAAAAGGGAAACTACGGCTCATATATTTCACTTTCTTAATTGGATTCTCTCCTGAAAAATCAAAACAATGAACTCCAGATCTGCAGCCACACAGAGAAGCATTTAACACAGACCATGATAAGAAGAAAAGTCCTGGATTGGATCCAAATTGTGTTTTATTTAATGTCATTACGAGCTCCGGGTTCTCTCTCTCTGTCAAACATTCGCTCAAATGAAGCTCGAGTTACTTACAGCGATCAAATATTGTATCTATGAAGCTGAATTTGCAGAAAACTCTGAATGAATGAATGAATGAAAATGTTTATTTTGAAAAATGTAAAAGAACTACACGAAGCAAACAGTCAAAACAGAGAAACTCTGCAACTTCGTGTTGAATCAGAAGGAGACGAAGAAGCAACAAAAAAATTAATAAAAGAAAGAGAAAAAAAAAAAATCTTTGCAATTACGCGAAACAAAACATGACAAAACAAAACAAACTTTAAATCACTTGATTACCTTCTTTTACATTTTCAAAAAGGAGTGGAAGGAGGAAAAACGTATTAATTTCCACCCCTTCTCCAGTTTTAAATAATAATGGTCGACTTGGCCAACCTTTTATCTATATCTCTCTCTATGGTAAATGCAGAAAACTCTTCATCCATATTCTGTTTTTCTCTGACACTTAAACCTCAGATAGGGGGCTCAGGACGATGAAACAAACCCAAGAAAAAAAACGAAACAAGTGAGTAGTTTCTCCAAAAGGAAGCAGGATGCAGACACAGTTGATGTGACCTAGTTCAGGTGATTCAGACCGTCCCACAGCTCAAACAACTGGAGCAAAGCAGCCATCAGACCTTTAACAAACACGGCCGACGTGTTTCTGCGGGTTTATTAAAACTGTCACTGAGTCCACAACATCGTCACCAGGCGAGTCTGTGTCAAGTCTGCTCCAAGAATCTGATTCTAAGAGTCAAAGGAGGCTTATTTCCTGAGAACTTTAAAGTCCCTGTGATGAGTTTCTAAGACAGTGCTTCCCAACCTTTTCCAACTCATGGCCCACTTTTAAGTCTCAAACATTTTCGCGGCCCACCTCCGGTCCTATAGATACAGATACAGACGCCATATAACGCCTTTTTGGGGCACTTTTTTCATATATACATTAATATATCTGAACATATTTAAACCTCGGGATACCAAACCTGATAGGGCAAAAAAGAAAAACAACCCAAACTTTAAAATGACTGGCATTTTATAAACCATTGTTCAATCCAAAACCTGAAAAAAACTGGCGAAATTGTCAGATTTTCAGGTTTCATAACCAACAACATTTATTAACAAAGCAAAAAGGAAAAGAGAGAAGCTTATCAATGTCACCCTGATTCTCATGTAAAAAAAAAAGCTACGCTATTCTCTGCTTTTCCTGCTTTTTCTTCACATTTAAAACATTATTGTTTGATTTTATTTTTGTGTTATTACATCCCCACACACAGACATAAAAATCATACTTTTTGGAAGTGATTTGGCGGCCCACTTGCAATACCTTCGCGGCCCACCAGGGGGCACGGCCCACAGGTTGGGAATCACTGTTCTAAGAGATAATAAGAAAGTCTTACATCTAGATACAGTGTCAGGACAACAAAAAGGTCACACACTCGAATATTTCACTGGATATAAGCAACTTCTTTAAAGACTCAAAGGAAATTTGAGAGGTTATATGAAATTTTGGCGTTTCCATTATCATTTTTTTTTACTGATATTTTGGAGTTTCGGACAATTCTAAGTGCAATCTGTTTGTGCTAATGTTGATTCCATGGATGAAAAACAACAATTTCAACATTTTGATCCCAGAATTCTGACTTTTCATTTTAATTTTCTGACCTCTGATCTCAGGATTATTCAGTGGGTTCCAAAAAGTTTGCCTTTAATCTGTAAAATCTCCATTTCTCAGATTTCTGACCTGAGATATGGAAATGCACTTGTTGAAATGAGAGTCTTCAAACAAGAACAGTTTCTAGTCATAATAAGACGCTACTGTAGATTTGTTCTTCTCTTGGACCACAGTCAACTTATAAGACGTCATAACGTATGTTTATATTTATATTTACATTTATATACGTGTTAATATACGACCAAAAATGACCAGGAGAAAAGTGGATCTAATCTGGGTCAATGGTCACATTTACGTCTTTGTGATCAGGAAAAAGTCCTTTCAGAGGATCTTAAGGAAACATAAATGATGCAGGAAGCTGAAGCAGACAAATGGCTCCTTTCTGCCCCAGTTAATCCAGTGTACTGGTGCCACTGGTCTGTTCCCAGTAACTCACCACTAAAGAGGAGGAAGAGGAGGAGGAGGAGGAGGAGGAGGAGGAGGAAGAGCTGGAGCAGCTCGCTGTGTGTTTGCAGTATTTAACATGAATTCATGTTTGATTTAAAACGAGTTGCAAATTTATTCAGCTGCAGCTTCTTCCTCGCACGCGTCTGCTTCATGAGGAGGAGGAGGAGGCTGGGGGTGGGGTGGGGGGTGGGGGGGGCACGCACGTCTGCTTTACTCTGTTTATCAGCCTCCTTATGAAAGTGTAATGCACTCCCTTACATCCCACTGTGACAGAAACATGTTCAACCTTCAGCTAACATCAGTCTACAGGCTCAGTTTCCTCCATGAAAACCATTGACTGTATATAGAATGGACAGCGTGGCTCCGCCTGTCACCGTTCTACGATTTTGAAGCCAAAAATCCTGTTTCTCTAGCCGCCATTGTGCAGCCAGAGTCTGCGCAGAAGAGAATTTCCAGTGGAGCCAAGTAAAAAAGAGAAATAAAAATATTTATTTCTTCTTCTTCAGAAGGTTTAGTCTCCTTTTGGCTCTTTCCTGAAGTTTCTTATATCCCCGATAAAAACTACTCACGAACGGCAGCTGTCAACTATCGTAAAACGAACCTTATATTGCGGTTTTTAGCGTCCAATAACTAATGAGAAACTAACTTCTCAGTAAAAAAAAACACCTGAACACCATGCAGCCAGATGACATCATCATACTACCTTAGCGTAAGGATGAGAGAAACGTTTCTACGAGGTATCGTAATTTTTTAAAGTTTTCCCGGCTCATATCTGGAATACATGGGGAGGCGGGGCTTATGACCTATACTGCAGCCAGACACCAGGGGGCGGGGCTTATGACCTATACTGCAGTCAGACACTAGGGGGCGGGGCTTATGACCTATATTGCAGCCAGACACCAGGGGGCGGGGCATCTGCTTGTTGTTACGTCCACTCATTATACAGTCTATGGTCTTGACGGAAAACCCAGAATCTGGCCAGTCCGAGACCAAGACCAGTCTTGACCGTAAGAATTCTATCAATTGACAGATGTGATTTCTACAACAAATGATCTGCACACGCTCAGTGCAACCTGAAAAACTGATGAGTCAGCCTCTAGTGGACACACGAGGAACTGCAGTTTTCAGCATCAGCTTCACAGACACGAGTGTAAGAAAATCAAATCGGAGCAGCTCTGCAGATCTTCATTATCGAGCTGCTGCTTCGATTTTCCTCCTTCATCACAAAGTGCAGCATCTGCAGTTTGGATTTAAAGCTGTTTCCACTCTCAGTGATTTCTTCTTCTTCTAACGTGTGTCTGTGTCTGTGTGTGTCTGTGTGTGTCTGAGAGGTTTCAGCATGACCGGTCCTCCACATTCAGACCTGATTAAAGAGCAGGAAAATCCTTCACGTTCAGTCTGATCCAGATTCTAACCTTGACCCTGAAACACCTTTTTTGTCACACAAACACACACACACCAAAAACACTCCTCCCTCTACAAACATGACCTCCTTCAGTCTGCTGCATGAGACGTGTCCTCACAAGGATAGGAACACACACCAAAACACAAACAACGCACTGCAATCAGGACTCTGTGTGTGTGTGTGTGTGTGCGTGTGTGTGTGTTAGGATGTCTCTTTAAAGAATGAATGCAGACACACACACACACATTTCCAGCTTACTACAGACAGACCACATGCTTCACACACACACACACACACGCTGCACAGAAAAGCACCTGATCCTATTGAAATGCAGCGACAGCACAGGTGTGACACACATGATGAACTTGTAGTAGCCTCACACACACACATGCACACACACACACACACACACACACACACTGATGCAGCAGCAGCTTCTTACCGTTGTGAAGACAATGGAGACGCGTCCCATTCATTTATACAGCAGGCGATAAAACACACACACCTCCACGCACACCTCTATCTCTACCACTCGCTCGCCCTCCTCTTCCTCCTTTTCCTCCTTCACCCTCTCTCTCTTTCCCTCTCTCTCTCTCTCTCTCTGCTTCCCTTTTGCTTTGTCTCCCTCTCTCGCCCGGCCACTCCCCCAACTCCTCCTCCCTCCCTCTCTCTTGCTCTCTCTCCTTCCTCTCTTCGCCTTTTCTTTCAATTTAACCTCTTCCCTCACCCCCCTCCCACTCTCTCTCCCCCTCTCTGCCTCGCTCGCCCCTCTCTCTCCTCTCTCTGTGGAGATGCATGGTTGCTTTCTTGACAGCCTCTCCTCCACGTGTCTGCATGTGTGTGCATGTGTGTGTGTGTCTCCACTCTCCAGTGCACACACTCAGCCTGTCACTCACATTTATGTGCACTCAGCTGTTCACACACACACACACACACACTCTCTCTCTCTTTCTATTTCACACACACACACACAGCAGAATATTTGCCTATCCTCTCATTAACTCTCTCTGTACACACCTGTCTCCTTTCTGTTTACACCTTCCCTCTCTCTCTCTCTCTCTCTCTCCTTCCTCATGCAGCTGCAGCCTCACAGATCCTGATTTCTCCCAGCGACACACCCCTAAATGTACACACACACACACACACACACACACACATTCTGCAACATGGGTGGCTCCTAATTTATGCGTGAATCATCGTCACATCCTCGTGCAGCAGGAGAATTAGCATGCATGCTAACACACACACACACACACACACACACACACACACACACACACACACAGGGTCTTGGTGACAGGTGTGTGTGTGAGCTTAAGCTCCTGCAGGCTGAGGATGCTGCGGCCTGTTTGCAGAGAAAACTGTCTGCTGCAGGAAAAAAAAAAAAAAAATCCTCCTCTCCTCCTCGCTCTGATTGATCTCTCTCTCTTTCTCACCTTTTTTCACACTCTACCTCCATTTTGCCTCCTCCTCTCTCTCTCCTGTTGAATCTTTGCTGCTGGACTTGGTTCAATATCTCATAAAAAATGTTTTTTTCTTTAAACCTGATCTTCTTCTAGCATTGATTAATCAGGTATCTATAGTTTTTGGTGTTGTTCTCTTGGCTGGCTCGCCAATTATAGCTCTGTTTTAAAGAACAGGTTGACCATCAGCTGTGATGGACTTGGTTTAGTTCCTCTTAAAACAATGTTCCTCTTTAAGCCTGATAGTGTGAATGTGTCTCTGTCAGCTCCCGGTGTTCCAGTTAAAAGAGTGACCCTGTAAACTGGAGACCTTGGTCTAGGACTCTGGAGCATTTTTACTTGGTCTTGGTCTCAACCATTGACTGTATATAGAATGGACAGCGTGCTTCCGCCTGTCACCGTTCTACGTTTTTGAAGCCAAAAAACCCCGTTTCTCTAGCCGCCATTGTGCAGCCAGAGTCTGAGCAGTAGAGAATTTCTGGTGGAGCAGAGTAAAAAAGAGAAATAAAAATATTCATTTCTTCTTCTTCAGAAGGTTTAGTCTCCTTTTGGCTCTTTCCCAAAGTTTCTTATATCCCCGGTAAAAACTACTCACGAACGGCAGCTGTCAACTATCGTAAAATGAAACTTAAATCGCGGTTTTTAACGTCCAATAACTAATGAGAAACTAACTTCTCAGGACGAAAAAACACCTGAGCACCATGCAGCCAAATGACATCATCATACCACCTTAGAGTAAAGATGAGAGAAACGTTTCTACGAGGTATCGTAATTTTTTAAAGTTTTCTCGGCTCATATCTGGAATACATAGGGAGGCGGGGCTTATGACCTATACTGCAGCCAGACACCAGGGGGCGGGGCTTATGACCTATACTGCAGCCAGACACCAGGGGGCGAGGCTTCAGTTTGAGCCGAACGTTGTTACGTCCACTCATTATACAGTCTATGGTCTCAACGCCAAGACCGGCACTCATCTGTTACTCTTCAGCTTCATTAATGTGATAATTTAATCATGAATTTTGAGTTGAATTAGAAGATTAAAGATGAATTTTATGTAGAAGCTGTAACCTTGTTAACCACTGAGCTTACAGGCTCCGCCCCCAAAGGTTCCTGGAAAGTCCCACCCACCCAAACAGCAGTGGAGTGCACAGATATGTTGAAGGGCAGGGACAGCAAAAAGGAGCATAGAGCGAATATTTTGGCTCAAAAAGTGCATTTAAACACGTTATTGGCTGACTATAAGACACTTTTGCCTATTTTGGCTCCCATGAAGGCATTTTGGCATGTGTTCTGGCTTCAGAGAGGAAACTTAAGTGCACGCTTCAGCTCCCTAGAGGACACTTTTTGTGTGTTTTGCCTCCAGTGAAGGCACTTTAGCACAAGGTTTGGCTCCTAAATGCACTTTATCATACCATGTACTTCCAATAAGGCACTTTTGTATATTTAGGCTCCCAAGAGGGCACTTTGGGACATGTTTTGGCTCCTGAAAAGAATTCAATCATGCTCTTGGCTTCTTAAGGACACTTTTGCGTATTTTGGCTCCCATAAAGACACTGTATTATGTATTTTGGCTTCAATGAAGGCACAGTAGCTGGGTTTTGGCCTCCAAGCAAGCACTTTAGTTCATGTTTTGACTCCCAAGAGAGCATTTAGGCACTTCTTTGCCTCCAGAGAGGGAAATTTTATGTAATTTGGAACCAAGTAGACACTGAAGCACACATTTTGGCTCCCACAATGGCACTCAAACAGGATGTTCGCTTCTCAGGGACACATTTGTCTATTTTAGCTCCCACTGAGACACTGTAGCATGTGTTTTGGCTTCAAAGAAGGTACATCAGTACATTTTGGCTCCCATGAAGGCACAGCAGCATGTGTTTTGGCATCTGAGAGAGCACTTAAGCACATGTTTTGGCTCCAGAGAGGGAAATTTGTGTATTTTGGAACTAAGAAGACACTCAAGCATGCATTTTGGCTCCCAAAAAGGCACTAAAGCAAATGTTTTGGCTCCCAAAGTGCACTTTAACACAATATTGGCTTCCCATTGGATGATATTGGATAATTTGGCACTGGTAAAGTTACTGTTGCATGTGTTTTGGCCTCCAAGAAGGCACTTTAATAAATTTTTGCTCCCATGAAGGCACTTGAGCTGGATTTTGGCATCTAAGAAAGCACTTCAGTGCATGTTTTGGCTCTCAAAACAGGACAATTTTGTGTGTTTTGGGGACCAAAAGGACACTTAAGCACACGTCTATGCCCCTGAAGCACACTTAAACACTATATTAGCTTCCCATAGGACAATATTGCCTATTTTAGCTCCTATAAAGACACTGTAGCATGTATTTTGGCTCCCTTGAAGGCACTTAAGCTGAATCTTAAGATAAGATAAGAAAAGATAAGATACTTTATTCATCCCACAAGAGGAAATTCACAGTCACAGCAGCAATGCAAAAAAATGAACTGGGCAAAAGTTCCAAGAATATATAAATTTGATAATATTATACGCATCAACTAAAAAATACAACAAAAACAGAGCTGCTGCAACAAACTCTTTATGTTTGGTGCTTAGAAAAGTAAAAGTGGACATTAATTAATTTATTAAAAAGTCCACCAGAGACGACAGCTTGGCCATAATTCTCTGGTCTGCCTTGTTAGCCTCAGAGAAAGCACTGCAGCACTTTATTGACTCTGGAGAGGAGAATCTTGGGTATTTTGGCGACCAAAAAAGACACTTCAGCACATGTTTTTGCTACCAAAAGGTCATATTTTGCTTCCCATGAGGTTAGTTCATCATGTTTAACCAGCCACAGGAAGGAATTAGTGTTATTTGCCAAACAGAAGGGAGCTGTAGCGTTCGTTTTGCAACAATTTTACCATGAAGAGGGGCAAGGGCCACCCCTGCCCCCCCTCTGTGCACACCACTGCCAGGCAGGTGAATTTATCCCCCAGAACTAAATTTAGATCCTAATTCCTGCAGCTGAAAAACCCCCTTTGCTTCTGTTCACTCCTCTATCACCTCTCTCTCTTCCTTTACCTGCTTCCTGTTTCTTTGCTCCGATGCATCAATTATTCAACTCATATTTCCTTTTTCCTTCATCATCCTTTTTGTCTCTCATTTCCTTTTTTCTTTCCACCACAGAGTCTCTCCTCCTCAGCCACTTTCTGTTTCCTCTTTTATCTAAACTCATGACTTCTCTGTCAGTTTCTCACCTCCTCTGCTCCTGTCACTCTTTTACTGACACTTCCACCTTCCTCTCTCTCTATCACCTTCTCACTTCTCCTCTTCCTCCGCTCAGGTTAAACCTCATAACGTGTGGGAGCGTGTACAGGTGTAAAGGTCTCTGAGGTGTTCGTCCTACCTGCGGAGAGGAGACCAGGTCCCGGTGCTGCGCAGACAGAACAGAGGGCAAAGGTCACAGTCGCATAAAACGCCGAACATCCTGCGGTCCTCACTTTGACGACATCACCCGTCGTCTTTTGTGACCCTTCGCCACATGTGAGGAACTTCCTCTTTAAGTCGCTCAGGTTGTTTGTTGTCCCATTAGCTTTAAACGCTGATTTATAAGAAGTTTTTCAGCGTTTTTTTTGCAGGTGAGAGTGAAATGATCCCTCACAGCACCGTGGTGCCTTCACTCATCTGTGTTTGCGTGCGTTTCTGCAGCGTCCTCATGCATCTTTTAACCTTCACAGTGTTTAAAACCAGGACTCCTCCTCTGAAGCGACTGCTCCTCTTCCACATCGTGCACAGCGGCCGAGTTTTTGATTCACTTCTCGGGTATTTCCAAACACTCAGGCGTCCGCAGCTGCACTCAGAGATCTTTAAGAGAAGTGACGGCCGCCGGGAGCCGCGATCTTAAAACACATTCGTTTCCATGGTTTCCCCCAAGGAAGAGATTGGAAGTGCAAAACGTTTTGTCTCTCTTTGCCAAGTGTCGTTGAAGATACAGTGACAAAAATCTGAGTTTATCCCAAAACTGGAGAGGAGGATGGTTTGTTTTTGGGAACTTCCCCGTGTGAAGAGGAGCAAATCTTTCTCTGTCAGTCAGACGTCAGGAGTCAGGAGGTAAAACAAGTCAAAACTGGAACGTTTCAATCAGACAGCAACTTAAAAAATATATTCTTCCTGCGTTTTATATACTTTAACTACCGATAAAACCTCAAAAATCATCTTCCTGTGGTTGCTTCATTCTTAAAGCGACAAAACAATCTGCTTCTAGTCATTTAATCTTTCTGAAAATATAAAAAGTTGACAGTCAGGAGTCTCAGCTTCACAGTTAAAATTCACACATTTCGCTTTTTTGAGGAGATAAATCGTCAAACTCAGGGTAAAGTTTCTGGAATGTATCACTATTTTCTGACATTTTCCCAATGCAACATGACTTTTTGCTGGAATTTCAAAAAGTTTTGGTTGTATTTCTACATTTATCAGTTTGTTGCACCCAGAGTTTTGTCTGTTTCTCACAGATCATTGTTAATTATCTGGATTTGTGCACAGCAAGGTTTTGATTTTCTTGCTGTTTTTGCTGTTGTGTAGCAAATTCAAATATCAACATAATATGCTTGTAAATATGGGAATCCAAAGAAAAAAACAAATAATGGAAACAAAACCATAAATGTTGATTTCCCTTTATAAAATTTCAGTATCAACTGTCCAAAATCTTCTTTTCCCAGCCGGTTGTAATGACAGAAAGATCTAATTGTCCTCCCTGCTTGATCAAATTGAGAGTAATTACAGATAAAAGAAGGGAATAAACCACCTTCAGCAAATATCTTCAGGTAATCACATAATTACGTCTCCATGTCGAGATAATTATCCTGAGAAAGGATCTGCAGCTGCGCCTCGTTCAGCTCCAGTTAATTAAAGAGGCGTGTTATCATTCATATTTCATTTATTTATTTATCTTTATTGTTGCAGACATCTTTTACATTATTATTCAACTGAAAAAGCTTTTTTTTTTTGCTTGAAATCAGCAAAAAGAGTTTGCTAATTTCAAGCATCAAACCTTAGCTCATATTTGACGGTGAGTTCACTCTAAGGAATAAATTAAATCTTAATTAAGAGCTCTAAAGTTTACAGGAATAACATCATGTGTTACTTTTCTTTTTTTGAGTAAAAATTCAAGACTTGTTGGGTTGGTTCTCCGAAGGGATGGATTTTTGTTTTTATTCCAACAGAATGACAACTATCCCTGGATCTTTATTTTGCAGAAGTCACAGCATCAAGACGTGAAATTTAAAAACAGTAAATTGCAAAGTTGACGGAACAATTTTAACTGCAATAGTCTCAGTTTTACTGTAAATATTAAATTATTCAGAGGCTGTAGAAAAACAAAGTGTTTACATGGAATTAAAACTAATCTTTATCTTGATGCTTCAACAAACTAGTTTCACCCTTAAGGATCTTTAAACATGTTTACACAAATAACAAGATTCCATGATATATATATTATATATATATTTTTTATTCTTTAAGTACAAATTCAAGATTTGTTGCGTTGCATCTTCAAAGAGATGGGGAAGGTTTCGTTTGTTTTACAACAATTATTCCTACATTTCGCCTTTTCAGTCTCAGTTTCGCTGTTATTGTTAAATTATTCAGGAAAAACAAAGTGTTCACATGTAATTCAAATTAATATTCCTCTTTTAGAATCTTGGTAAAGTCTTTTTTGTTGATTTGTTGAATTTGTTTTATTGCTCTGTATTTTCACTTGCACGTATCTTATGCTTCAACAAACCAATTTCACCATTAAAGATCAATGCAATTTATCTTATCTTAATTAAGAGGTCTAAAGTTAACAGAAAAAAACAACATCTTATGATACTTTTGCATTTCTTTGAGTAAAAATTCAGGATTTGTTGGATTGGATAACTATCTCTACATTTAACCCACAGAGTCTCAGTTTCACTGTAAATTATAAATTACAAACACACACTTATGATGACTTTTGAAGCAGATTTTTGTGACTTTCTTGCAAGTAAGAGGTTTTGAGTTTCTTTTTAAAAAAAAATTGTTTAATATTCACCTCATAAGAATTTGATTTTGACCTTATAAAGACATTAATGTTTGCTGTACTTTCACTAAATTTGCTTTGAGGGTCTTCAACAATCAGACATTTCCTCTTTCCTCTGTGTTATCAAACACATTTACTATCACAGCATTTCAGAGTCTCAGTTTCACTGTAAATTATAAATTACAAACACACACATATGATGACTTTTGAAGCTGAAAGAGAAAGTTTTTTGTGACTTTCTTGCAAGTAAAAAGTTTTGAGTTTCTTTTTCTTTTAAAAAAAAATTTGTTTAATATTTACCTCATAAGAATTTGATTTTGACCTTATAAAGACATTAATGTTTGCTGTACTTTCACTAAATTTGCACATTGACTATCACAGCATTTCAGAGTCTCAGTTTCGCTGTAAATCATAAATAACAAACAGAAGTTTAAGATGACATTTGAAGCTAAAAGTGACACATTTTTTTGCGACTGACTTGCGATGAACAGGGTTTAAGTTTGCAGCTTGTGTTTATTGCATTTATGGTGCATTAGAATTTAATTTTCACCTCCTGAGGCTTTTAATGTTTACTGTACTTTCTCTAAACCTGCCCTTGGAGACTTTAACTATCAGATATTTCCTCTTTCCTCCGTGTTAATCTCTTTACCTCGTCTACATCTGGCGCTCAAATACTCATGAATCGAAACTTGAAGAAACTAAAACAATTAAAAGAATCCTATATTCTGTCGTGGTTGCACTTCTACGCAGTGATTTCCTCTCAGATAATAAGTGTGCACGTGCTCAGTATCTTCACGGTCAATAAAGGTTCAGCTGACGACGGCATTTTGTGACCCGCTAAAGCCGCGGCGAGCGACGATCAACCCTCGGGTGTGGACGCTAAAGACGCTCAGCGACTCTGGAAGAGAAAAAGGTCAGAAAAAACGTTTAAAGCGGCGTCTGTGTGCGTCCGCAGCTCTCACTCCGGGAGGTTTAGTGAATCAGTAGGCTAACAAGCTGAAAGATTTAATCCCTGTGGGAAGCTGCCGTCGCTCGCGGCTACAGATTAGCTCCCTCGCTAGCAGTTAAACTCATTTCACAGGAAGCTTGTTTGTTTAAATGGGTTGAAATCCCCCCATAAGGCAGAGAGTCTACACACACACACACATACATACACACACAAGCAGGAAAACTCACTAAATCAGAGTATTTACTTCACATCTCCACCTCAGAAATCTTCTGTTAGCTGCTGGCTACAGATTAGCTCCAACGTTAGCAGGTTCAACCTTTAAATAAAGCCTCTCTCTTTTGGATTGAGTGGGATTTAAAGTGAAGTTGAAGCTAAAAGAACAAGTCAAAAATGTTCTGTTTTAATTCTTTAAAGTCACAGCTTCACCTGTCAGAGCTACACGTTAACACGCGAGGAGGTTAAAGTCATTTAAAGTCCCATAAAAAGTCAAAAAGAGTCAGAGAAAGAGTTGATAGAGTCACTTGCACGTGTGAAGGAGAAGTGAGGTTGACTCCATGCTCTTCCTGGTTGTGCACTTCCTGTTTCCTGTTCCTTAAAAAGCTCCACAGAAAGAGTTCAGGTTGGTAAAAAATCCACTTCAGTGCAGATGTGTTTCTCTTCTATCTGCAGACCTGAACTCCTCCTCCTCCTCCTCCTCCTCTTCTTCCTCCTCCTGCTTTTCTCACTCTCTAAGACTTTAATCAAATTATCCCTCGCTCGCTCGCTCTTTCACGTCGCCTCCCCTTGACCTGGCTTCACTCGCCAAGATTGGAGGCGTGAATGTGACGTAACGTGACAGCTTGGGTGAGGAGCTTCATGTCAGCAACTCTAAAAGATCCTCTACAATTACACTCACCTGGTTGGACATTTGTACGGAAGCCCTTAAAGGTCATCATTTTCTACAATAAAATTTCTCCTTCTTGAAATAACTACTTCTATTCATTTTAGAAACACATCGAAATCCATCAGAAACAGTTTGACTGCAGTTGAATTAACCCTCTGATGCATGAATTATGAAAGTCAGTGTCAGGATTTCTTCCCTTGAGTGTTTTTATTTGTCTTAAAGCATAAAAAAAGTTTTCCATTCCCCCCCCCCAGATATTTGTAACTCAGCATTCAACACAAAACAGTGTGAACTTAATGTAAATATGACTTTTCTTTCCTTGTTTGATGTTTTTTTTTTTTACCTTCTTCTTTGGTAATTTCATGAATCATCTTTTTAAAATGTTTTGCAAATTTTTTAAACTCTCTTTCATTCATTTTAACACTGAATTATTTATAGTTTATAAGATTTTTCACCCTCAAATGTTTGTCTCTAACATATTCAATATAAATATATATATATATGTTTGGAAAAAAAATGAAACATTTTTTCTTTTTTTTTATTTATTGAATTTATTTATTTATTTGAATTTTTTTTTTTTTTTAATTTTGAGTCTTTACATTCAAAGCCATTCCAGCAAACTTCCCGGGAAAACTAATCCTTAACTTCATAGTTATTTTTTGGGAATATTCTGGAATACCTATCCTTAACTTCATAATTATTTTTTGGAACAACCCAAATTATATATCTGTTTTTTTTTTTAAAGCTATTTTTTTTTAAATTTTCTAGAATACTTATCTTTCACTTCACTGCTATTTCTTGGAACATTCCGGAATACTTATCTTTTACTTTATAATTATTTTTTGGAACATTCCAGAATTCTTCTCTTAATTTTATAGTTTTTTGGGGGGGAATATTTTAGATTACGTATCTTGAACTTCATTGCTATTTTTTGGAACATTCCAGATCATTTATCTGTTGTTTTTTGTCATAGCTATTTTTTGGAATTTTCTAGAATACTTATTTTTAAATTCATCGTTATTTTTGGGAATATTCTGGAACACGTATCCTAAACTTCAAAGTTATTTTTGGGAATATTCCGAAACACTTATCTATAAATTCAGGGTTATTTTTTTGGAACATTCAAGATTATTTATCTGCTTTTTTCATAGCTACTTTTTGGAATTTTCTTGAAAACTTATCCTTAACTTCATAGTTATTTTTGGAAACATTCCGGTATACTTATCTATTAATTCTTAGTTATTTTTGGGAATATTCTGGAATACTTTTCCTTAACCCTATACTTTTTTTTGGGGGGGGGGTTATTCCTGAAAACTTATTCTTAACTTCACAGTTATTTTTTGGAATATTCTGGATTATTTAACTTTAACTTCATCACTATTTTTGGGGACATTCTCAAATACTTATCTATAAATTCATCTTTATTTTTGGGAATATTCTGGAATACTTATCTATGAATTCAAAGTTATTTTTTGGGAACATTCAAGATTATTATATTTTTTTTTCATAGCTAGTTTTTGGAGTTATCTAGAAAGCTTATCTATACCTTAATAGTTATTTTTGGGGACATCCCCGAAGACTTATCTTTAACTTCACCACTATTTTTTGGAACATTCTAGATCATTTTTCTGTTTTTTTCATAGCTATTTTTTGGAGTTTTCCCACGATACTTATCTATAACTTCATCACTATTTTTGGGAATATTATGGAATACTTACCTTTTACTTTAAAGTTATTTTTTGGAACATTCTGGAATACTTTTCTAAAAATGTAAAATTATTTTTGGGAATATTCTGGCATACTTATCCTTAACTTCGTAGTTATTTTCGGGAATATTCCAGATTACTTATCAGCAACTTCATTGTTTTTTTGGGGGGAATATTCCGGAATACTTATCTTTAACTTCATTGTTATTTTTAGAAATATTCCGGGATACCCATCTATAAATTTACCGTATATTTTGGAATATTTCAGATTATTTATCCTCAACTCCATCATTTTTTCTGGAATTTTCTAGAATACTTATCTTTAACATAAAAGTTATTTTGGGGAACATTTTGGAATACTTATCTATTCATACCAAGTTATTTTTTGGAACATTCCAGATTATTTTTCTGTTTTTTTTAATCGCTTTTTTGGGGAATTTTCCAGAATACTCATCTATAACTTCACTGCTTTTTTTGGGAACATTCCTCAATACTTTTCTTACTTTTATATTTTTTTGGGGGGGAACATTCCAGAATCTTTCTTTTCGTTCTGCCTGGGATGTTCTTACCCTGAGATATGAGAAAAATAAATCCAGATCTGAAGGCAACAGCTGAAATAAAATCCTTAACCTGATTTAAAAAAAAAAACAAAACAGAAACATATTTAATCATGACCTTTTTGGGCTTCCGTAGAACCCAATCTTTCTTTCTGCTCATGTTTTTGTTGATTTCTCTCTGATGTCAGTGGGAATTACCTGAATAAATGATGGTTTAGGAGATAAACAAAGAGGAAAGAAGAATAAAAAAACAGGCTGGAATAGAATCATAGGAGATTTTAATATTTATCTTCATCATTCACCACCATCATCATCATCATCATCATCATCATCTTAGATTACTGTCACAGTCATCGTCATGACATCATCATCAGACAGAAACAGTCACCTTCATCATCATCATCATCATCATCAGGTACATTCTCCTGGTTTTCAGTGGATAATAGATTTCTTTTTGTATTTCATACCTTTATAATATATTGTATATCATCCATGGTCAATCTCTTTTTTTTAAATAATTTACAGAAGAATAAAGTCAACAGACTGAAGAATGTCTGAGTATTTACATCATGAGACACAGAAAGAGAGAGAGAGAGAGAGAGAGAGAGAGAGAGAGAGAGAGAGGCAGGAGGGAAACAGCGAATGACTGGAAGTAAAGAAATCTGCAACAAAGAGAGGGAGAGGGAGGAGAGGAGGGCGGGCGATCGACAGGGAAGCCTGTGTGTGTGTGTGTGTGTGTGTGTGTGTGCGCGTGTCACTTTGTCTCCACATCAGGAGCCTCAAGAAAAACGAGAAAATCCATTTCTGTCAGCTTTAGATGCATTTCTGAGTCTCAGGAGTGTCTGATTTGTGATTTCCTACTTCAAAGTGTCCCTTGAATGCATCACACAATGAACCGAGCGGTGAGGACAAGAACAACGTCCACAGAAAACGCTACGAGAGGATTTCTAATCTGTTAATCCCAATTGTTCCCTTTGACCCCGACCTTTCTTGTAGCATGTTATCTCCTCAGAAAAAAAACTGATGCTCTGTTTTCTAAAACCTCGAGTAGAAAGATACTTTTTTAGCATTTGCAGACGCAGACTGAAAGCTAAAGGTGTGCTTCATGAACTGATTATTTAGAAATATTTAAAGAGGGGTACTCTTCTTACTCATACTTTAACCACAAATATAAAGTATCTGCATGAGATTGAAATACTTCACTTGCTACAGGCCTCAAAAGTGCTGGCCAATCAGAACGAAGAGGGTTCATAGAGCAGGGAGTCTTAAAGAGACAGCAGCTAAAACAGAGTGTTTCAGACAGAAGCTGTGAAAGGAAAGAAGGGATTTTTTTTTTAAGCTCTAAATAATGTAAAGGTACTACGAGGGCACTGGGGGGGTCAGAAATAAGACAAAGTATCAAAACAAATTAACAAACAAAAAATAAAATGAAACATCATACCCCCTCTTTAAATGAAACAGAGTTCCAGAAAAAAAGAAACAAAGAAACCCCTGTAGATTAAACTTTCCAAAAAGTCAGGACCCAAACTCTGGTAACCACCAGAGAGAGGGAGCAGTTCTTTAAAACATTTAAACACATTTACACGGCCACTGCAGATTACCCCGACATGTTTAAAAAAAAAAAAAAAAAAAACTTTGATAATCTAACAAATAAAAAGTTTACACGTCTGAGATTGAAGACAAACACTCCCAGAATGTCTCTGAGTAAATACTAGAGATGAGAAGCGTTAAAATTATATTGATAACAATTCTCTTATCAATATGATTCTTTATCAATTTCTCTTGTGAATTTTCTGAGAACAAAAAGTAGATTTAATGTGTCACCAACAATTTTTTGAGTTTATAAATAAATATGCAGTTGGCCAATGGATTGAGATATCTCTTTGAATAAATAAAAATGATGAAAAATCTCACATCAGGTGACGTTGATGTGTTGTTTTGTTGTATATTACTGACTGAATGTCGGCCACAAAGCAACACTTTAAGTTGTTTGGAACTCTGAGCTTGTCGTAGTTGTGCTGGGAAAACATCTGCCTGTTGGTTTTTTCACATTTTTCAGTTTAATTATTATTCACAGAGTAACTGTGACACTTTTCCATGATGAAAGTTGAAATTCCGTTTTCAACCAAATTCATTTTAATGCATGCTAATCGTGAGCATATCAATGCAATTTCCCATACACATTAGCATCGAGCTAACACTATTTTTCTATATTTGGTTTATTGGGAGATTCATATTTAATACACATTGAATGTATTGAATCTGAATCTCTTATGAGAGAGTATACTACATTTCTTTGTGTGTTCAGTTTTACAAGCAGAAAATCCCCTAAACTGTCATTTATGTTAAGATTAAAGGTTAATAATGTCGCTGAATTGAACCATTTCTGGTTGATTCTTAACAGGAACTGTAAATGAAGCTTGTTTAAGATGATTTTTGAGGACAAGTTTTGTCTTTCTTTGATGGGACAGCTGAAAAAGAAATAAGGAAAAGAGCAGGAGACATGCAGCAACTGTAAATAAATCTAATTAAATGATTTTAAAATCCAGAATAAGCTCCTGCTATGATGACGTTTGATCTATTAGAGATAATTAAGCAGAGGAGATCATGAGGAAGGAGGAGAGACAGAGGGTTTTAAAGTGAAACAAATCAGACTGAAGGCTGCCCCCTGGCTGTCAAAACACACACACACACACTTAAAACACACACACACAGCAGATTAAAACTGCTGCTTGTCGTCTTCCTCTGTCACATAAACCCTGACGCCTCACAGAGCTTTGTGCGAGCGTCACATCCAATCAGAACTTCAAAACGCGCTCCTCTAACAGGAAGAGACCTTTGTCACATGTAAACAGATCAGAGAAACTGAAACCAACAACACACACACACATACACACACACACAGAGGAGAAACGGCGCAGGGTTAATCCGAACCCAGCTTTAAAAACCCTCCCACGTTCTCAAAGTCATAGCTCTCCTTCGTTTCCTCCAGATCTGATCACACGTACAGTAACAAACACAGGAGCTCGCCAGGTTCGGATTTGGACGCCGAACACAAAGCGTCGACAATTCTCTTTTCATTCAGTTCAGCTGAAGTTCAGCTCAGCACAGTTTCTCCGTCCTGGATGAGTCTGGTGCTGAATTATAGAGGAGCTTTATTAAGTAAGAGTGCCAGCTGTCAGACTCTTTCTCTAAAGCTGAAATCACACGACAACAAAACTCCAAAAAAACTACCAGAAATGTTCAGAGTGAGCAGGAAACAGCTGAAGATTTCACTCTCAAAAAAGGATCATGCAACAGGTGTGAAGTCTTTAAAAAAGTCATGTAGTAGGTTTAATAATACCACCCACACTACGTGAAAACTATGAAAAATGTCAGGGTCAGTGTCCAGAAAAACTTGTGTGAAAGACACTTTAAATTCTCTGAATGTGAAAACATCGTTTCCATTTCAAACAAGCTCTTAAAGGAACAGGGTTTTTGTTTTTAGTGCAAGGCTTATCAGAGACCTGAAATATAATAAAAAATTAAAGCCTCAAGCAGCGATTTTCAGGCCCTCAGTAAGATCTGACTGAGCAAAAAGCCATGACCTCCTGTCGCCAGTAGAGGGCGCCATTCTTTGACATTCTATGATACTGAACATGTTTTTTCCGTTGTGTTTCTGATCCAACATTTTACATAAGAACTATTCAGGTTTGCATGTTCGCAAAAATATCACCGACTTTAATCACCTACCCTGGCCACGCCCACTAAGCTACAAAATATATTTTAACAACTGTTCATCCTGAATGTGTCTAGTACACACAGATTAAATTTGAAGATGATAGTGAAAAAAACTGTTGGAGCTATTTCTTCAAACATGTACCCTATGAATCGTCAAAATCAGACATTCAACGCAAATTTACAAACTTCTTTTACAGAATTCACTTTGGTCGTAAGAGACTTTTTTGTAGGTCTAGTCATGATAGTTGTGCACAAAAATTTTCAGGCCTGTATCTCAAAGTAGCTACAAGCCTGGAAAGTAGGCGGGGCTTTATTTTTCCAGTATTTATAAAGCACTTTAGAAACAACCACAGCTGAAACAAAGTGCTGCATATAAATGAAAAAAAAAAACAACATTAAAAACAAAGATAAAAAAGGTAAAAACAATCAAGTTTTCTTAAAAAAATAACTAAAAAACAAATCATAAAACACTAAAATGGAGCAGAGCCTCATCCTGGGTTTAAAGCCAAAGAATAAAAGTGAGATTTAAGACGAATTTAAAAACAGACAGAGAGGAGGGAAACATCCGACAATCAAACATTTGCTGGCTTTGATGGTAAGGAGATCAGGATGAAAATCAGCCCCATTTTTCCTGTAGTGCAGTGATTCCCAACCTGTGGGTCGTGGCCCCCTGATGGGCCGCAAAGGTATTGCAAGTGGGCCGCCAAATCATTTTCAAAAAAGTATGGTTTTTGTGTGTGTGTGTGTGTGTGTGTGGGGGGGGGGGGGTAATTACATAAAGATAAAAATATACACAGTAATGTTTTAAATATTAAAGCTCAGTGATGTTTAAAAGGATTTTAACTCCTGGGATATCAAACAGTTTTTAGTTGTTCTTTGCTTTTGCAACGTTTTCACTCTCTGTGGTCTCATTTTTCTCTACACAATGAAGTTCTGCACCTCTAAGGATTCAGGAAAAATTCAAAGGATTTTTGGAGAGTGAATACATGGTGTATATTCATCGTTTAGGGCTTGAGGCAAGCGGAAAAAAATGTAGAATATTTTGTTTTTTTGCAGAAATTAGCAAACGGTTGAATTTCTGTTAATCTTCAAAGAGGACGTGAGAATCAAGACGACATTCTTGACGTCACTCACCGCACTGTCAGGCATTCTGGGAAACTTGAGAATCTGACAATGTTTGCCAGTTCTTTCAGGTTTTGGATTGGACAAATGATTTGGGGTCGTCTTTACAGGCTCAGACTTTGGCGGCGAACAATTTTGAGGCTTTAAAGGAGGCCCCGAGTTGGAAAAGGTTGGGAACCAAGAAGAAGAAACACTGACTGTTAGTGCACGCTATCTTGAAAAAACGCTGCAGGGCAACTTGAACTGTTTGCAGACAGCAGAGCGGTGTCTTTTTTTTCTCAGGGACAACAATTTCTAGTTTGAGACAAGCATTTAAGAATATTCATACCTATTAGTTCTTACAGTCGGGGTTCCCTTTAAAGAGAGGTTAGAAAGAGGTTCAGTCTTCATTTCATAACCTGACAAACCAAACAAACCTCAAATCTAATAACAACTGTTTTTTCACCTCCTCTCTGTGATGAAGAAAGTCTAACGGCGTTTCAGCTCTCCGTGCTGTTTTTTCTGAATGAAAACTTTCCCTCACATCTTCGTCCTTGTGTTTGAACTCTGAATGAAAACTTCCTCTGTGAAAGAAGCGATAGGAGCTGCAGGAAAGTGGGTCGAGAGCGACAAAGTGGAGTGGGACTACAGAGACGCTGAGAGGTAACAGAACAAACAAGTTCGACACCAGACTCTGTTATTACTGCGCTGACGAGCACTAACAAGACAACTGCTGCTCCCTGAAGACTGAGACTGTACCACATGACTCATCTGACAACCTGAGAGGAGAAGGAGACTTATATAAGCAGCACCACCTGTCTGTCTGTCTGTCTGTCTGTTAAAAGACGCTCACTGACAACTGGTAATGAGCTGCAGAGGAGCAGACACGACTCCAACAACACTCAAAAAAAAACAGGAACAGAAAAATACCAACATTCACATATCCATACAGTGATGTTTGTGGGTTATTCTGCAGAAATACAACACCACTGACTCCAGACTGAGAGTGTTTCCATCTTTTAGCAACATCAAGTCTTCAAATTATGACAAAAATCATCTGAGAAAACAATGAAAAGAGAATTAGACGTATGAATCTGCACATAAAACTTCTCTAACTCCTGCTACAGGCAAAAAATGAAGCCAATTTCAATTTCTATATCATTTAAAGTCATTTAAAATACAAAGTTATAACCAAAACCTGTTTATGAAGTTTCGGCAAAGTCCTTCAGAAAGTGAAGAGACACATTCATGTCAAAACAACAGGAATTGATGCTCCACTTTACAGCTTCGAGTGTCAAACCGGGAAAAAAAATCACCTGATTTCAGGCTTTAAAAAAACTATATGTCATTTTTTTTGGACAGAAATTGACTTTCAGACACTTTTATTCTGGAATTTGACTCCAAATTGTAACTTTTGGTCATTTTCAAGGGAAACTTTAGCTTAATATTTTTAAAACAGTCACTCAAGTTTGCTTTATTTAAATTAAATATATCAAAATAAAAAGTTTTTCGGCAAAAAAATGCCGATAAATATGCTGTGATTCGCTGAAATTCACATGGAAGGAACAGACCACTTATTTGACCTTTTACAAACTTTAACAACGTCTCATCCAACCTTAAAGGTATATACACGAAACTGTTGCTTCTGGTCTACATGGATTCATCTTAGTCTTATTTCAAATCAATTCTAATATCTTCATAAAAACAGCATTTAGTATTTAAAAAGTCTTTTTCATGAAAAAAAAATCTTGTAAAATTTGTCTGTCTTGCATTTGGGTCGATTACTGAAACAGAAAATTGCTTTAGAGACAAACTTTCTCACTTCATACCAGACTATAAAACAAAGAGATATTCTTTTCTATAACGTGTTTGTCCAAGTGAAAGAAAAAAAACATAAACTCTGCCTTAATGATGATTTATGAATGTGTAACTGCAGTTGGATTTGCAGTCGCTTGGCTGGCTCGCCAAAAATTGTGAAGCACACGTTTACCTTTCAGACGCAGCAAAAGTAAATATCCTGACAAACAATTAATAATGGACTCAAGTAACTTTAACAAAAACAATGAGCTGTGACTTAAATTTGGTCAAATCATTCCGAAAGTGCATTAGGTTCAGGTTATTTGTAGCAAAAACAGATGGTTTTAGAGAGTGAAGGCAGTTTGACTTAGTGTAAGAGACTTTATATCAAGACTCAGCTTTTTAGGGTGATGCAGAAGTTGTGCAAAATAAAATGGAGCCCATCTTGTTATCAGATTGTCTGTTAGCCAGAAAACCAGTTTGGATTTTAGTCGACATTCTTCGTTCTATGATGAGAATGAAAAATATCAAATAAATCCAAAACTACTTTTCTGACAAGTAGGCGTTTTGACCGACCGGACTTCAGTTATTCTGACTAAAGGGCTGATTTTCTGGCTCACATGCCTTCTAATTTATAGACTAACAGGTCATTTGAAAATCAGATTTACAAACCCTCTGACTGACTGGCACTCTGAGCAAAAGGCCTTTAGATTATCTGACTCATGGGCCTGCTGACCAATATGCTTTCTGACTAATGGGACTTTGAACCAATGAGCCTACATTTGACCAAGGGGGTGAACTGGTTTTGTGACTAACTTACAATTTTCTTACTGTTGAGTCCTCTGACTAACTGGCCTTGTGACTTACAGGTTTTCTGACCAAGGTGCTCTCTGATCCTCTGACTAACGGGCACCTATTTTTTCATACTAACTGGCCTTCTGACCAAAGGGCCTTCTGGTTTTGGGACTAACCGGCCTCCAGATTTTCTTACGATTGAGCCCTCTGGTTAACAGGCCTTCTGTTTTTTTTCGGACTAACTGGCCTTCTGACCAAAGAGCCTACTCGTTTTGTGACTAACTGGCCTCACTCTTTTTACTATTGAGCCCTCTGGCTAACAGGCCTTCCGTTTTTTTTTGACTAACTGGCCCTCCTGACCAAAGAGCCTACTCTTTTTGTGACTAACCGGCCTCCAGATTTTCTTATGATTGAGCCCTCTGGTTAACAGGCCTTCTGTTTTTTTTCGGACTAACTGGCCTTCTGACCAAAGAGCCTACTCGTTTTGTGACTAACTGGCCTCACTCTTTTTACTATTGAGCCCTCTGGTTAACAGGCCCTCTGTTTTGTTCGGACTAACAGGCCTTCCAACCAAAGAGCCTACTCTTTTTGTGACTAACTGGCCTTCAGATTTTCTTACTATTGAGCCCTTTGGTTAACAGGCCCTCTGTCTTTCTGACTAACAGGCCTTCCGACCAAAGAGCCTACTCTTTTTGTGACTAACTGGCCTTCAGATTTTCTTACTATTGAGCCCTTTGGTTAACAGGCTCTCTCTTTTTTCATACTAACAGACCTTGTGACCAAAGGGCCTTCTGGTTTTGTGACTAACTGACCTCCAGATTTTCTTACGATTAAGCTCTCTGGTTAACAGGCCTTCTGTTTTTTTTGGGCTAACAGGCCTTCTGACCAAAGGGCCTTCTGATTTTGTGACTAATTGGCCTCCGGATTTTCTTATGATTAAGCCCTCTGGTTAACAGGCCCTCTGTTTTTTTTTGGACTAACAGGCCTTCTGACCAAAGGGCCTACTCTTTTTGTGACTAACCGGCCTCCAGATATTCTTACGATTAAGTATTTGGTAAACAGGCCTTCTGTTTTTCTGACTAACTGGCCTTCTGACCAAAGAGCCTACTTGTTTTGTGACTAACGGGCCTCACAATTTTCTTACTTTTGAGCCCTCGAGTTAACAGGCCTTCTGTTTTTCTGACTAACAGGCCTTCTGACCAAAGGGCCTACTCGTTTTATGACAAGCCGGGCTTCATATTTTCTCACGATTAAGCCCTCTGGCTAACAGGCCTTCTGTTTTTTTCGGACTTACAGGCCTTCTGACCAAAGGGCCTACTCGTTTTGTGACTAACCGGCTTCACAATTTTCTTACTATTGCGCCCTCGAGTTAACAGGCCTTCTGTTTTTCTGACTAACTGGCCCTCTGGTATGAGGACGTGTTGCTGAATGATTGAATGGGTCACTCTCTCCTCATGTTTTGGACTCAGCTCTTTAATTTTGCACCTGAGTTTTAAAACAAAGTTGCAAAAGTTTCTTTTTTCCTCCTGTTAGAAATTGATTCGTAAAGATAATAAACGCTTTGTTTTATTCGTCCGTAGCCTGTAAAACTTTGTGTTCCTCAATCTCTTCACTCAGTATGAGCTCACACACACACACACACACACAGATCTGGAATCACACATATTGCTTTTTAAACTGAGGAAGGGAAGAAGCTAAAGAGATTCTCCCTCACACAGCAAACAGAAATATGACTTTTTCTCTAACTGGGAGTTTTTTTTTTTTCTTCTTGGCACGGCGACAGGAGAATCAAACCTCCTTCTTTCTTTCTTGGCAACGAGACAGAGCTGTTTCATCTCTGCTTTGATTCACTTGGCTCTGATCAGGAGGGCAGATTTCATTCATGTTTGTTTGATTAGAGGAGAGAAAAGAGGAAGGAGAAGAAGAAGAGGAGGAGGAGGAGGAGGAGGTCAAAGACTCAGGTTTACACAGAGGAAGAAGAAGAAAGGATGAGACGGTGAAATGACAGAGGATTCCTTCATCACCATCATTTTCTTTCTAAAAGGGGAAACTCTGTTTACAGCAGATTCTGAAGCAGCTCCTGAAAAGTTAGAGTCAGTTTGTTTCATGCAGATCACGCAACAACAACCAACACAGCAACGCAACTTTAATCAGCTGAAACTGAGCGACGACACTAACTGAAGTTTGTTGACAATTTTAAAGCTCCAATAAGTAAATTTAGGCTGGTTTTGAAATAAATACTGACGCTTTACATTTTGTGATGCAAGAAACGTGTAGTGTCCAGCTCTGTCCACAGGGGGGCGCCAGATGTCACAAAAACAGCAAGTTTTGAAGTCAACCAGAATCTAGTTTAACTTTTTTTTTTTTTAATTTGAAGGAGCAGTGTTGGGCTAGTCACCGAAAAAAAGTAATATAATTCTCAGTTCTCCACTTTCACACTGCTCATCTTTGGTGCAACTCCAGTAAAGCAAAGATAAAAAAGTTATTATGCTGCATTTAGAATATTTCTGAAACTGCCACAATGTACGAGTGTTAGTCACATTTTTGTCACTAACGATGTGTCCACGTTTCACGCTGTGCTTCGAAATTTTACGTACAAATTAATAAGTCGATAAATTGATTTGTAAAATGAAATAATAATAATAACAATTCTCGGCTCGCAATGAGCAACACAAGGTTCTCGTTCTGTGACTGGAAACATTGGTGCAAATGTCTCTGTTTTAATTAATTTCAGTCTGAGTTTTAATTTTATCTATTGTTTTTGTATGTTTTTTATGTAGTTATGGGTCAATGGGTCTATTACTTTACTTATTCCTCCCTGCCAACAGTAAAAAATCACATTACTGACTGCGTTACTTTTCTTTGAACCCCACAATGTTAGGAATTGTGTCTAAGGGTCAATGACAAAAAGAGGGTCTAAAAAAGTATTTTTATAAAGTTCTTTGAAAATAGATAAAAAACATATTTCTGAGAGAAGAATTATTTTTTCTAACAGATTTCAGTAGTTGACCAACATTTCAAAGTTTTTAGGTTCATTATTTTTTAGTATTTTTAATTTGAGCACCCAAAAATGAAATTATTGGCAAGTATCTCTCAAGTGTCTGTAGTGACTCATACATTTTCATTTTGTGTGTTTCATTTCTTTTTTTTGTGAATAAGATAAATAATTTGATGTTAAAATAACATTTCACATTATTACATTGGTTGTACCACCTGACATGGAAATTGTTCCAGTCACCAATGAAGTGAAAAAACCTTTTTTA
>RPOG01004342.1:3662-46212 GCA_008086565.1 Thalassoma bifasciatum
GGAGAGTTGTCATTCACATCCGAGATGAACACACTCACGGTCACGTTGCTGCTCAGAGGAGGAGAGCCGTTGTCTCTGGCCATCACGTGCACTTTGAAGCTCCTGAACTGTTCATAATCAAACGACCTCACAGCGTGGATCACCCCCGTGTCTCCGTTCACAGACACATAGGAGGACACCGGGGCACCGTTCACCTCACCGCCTAACAGAGAATAAATCACTGTACCGTTCTGTCTCCAGTCAAGGTCTCGAGCACTCACCGAACATAAAGTGGAGCCAGGTTTGTTATTCTCACTCACATATGCGCTGTACGACTGCTCCTCAAACACAGGTGGGTTGTCGTTGATGTCTGCTACTGATAACTGAACACTTTTAGACGACGACAGAGGTGGAGAGCCCTCGTCAGTGGCAGTGATTGTGATGTTGTAATCAGACACTACTTCACGGTCCAGCTGTCCTGTGCTCACCAGAGAATAATAGTTTTTAATCGAAGGAACCAACTTGAAAGGGACATTTTGCTGAATGGAGCAGCGGACCTGTCTGTTAGTCTCAGAGTCTCTGTCCTGCACATTAATGATGCCCACCTCTGTACCAGGTGACACGTTTTCAGGTATTTGATTGGTCAGTGATTTTAAGTTTATCACTGGAGCGTTGTCATTCAAATCAGAAATCTCAACAATCAATGTGGCGTATGAAACTAATCCCAGTCCGTCTTTCGCGCTTATCTGCAGTTCATAAGATTTCTCCTTTTCATAATCAATCACCCCAGCTACTCTTACTTCTCCAGTTTCAGAATTCAGGGAGAAAACGCTATTTTTTTCGTCTGAAACATGATCGAATTCATATGTTATTTCACCGTTCACTCCCTCATCAGCATCGGTTGCACTTACTGTGATCACCAATGCATCCAAAGCAGAGTTTTCAGGCAGACTGGCCTTATACACGGACTGACTGAACACTGGTACATTATCATTTGTATCTAGCACAGTGACGTGTATGACTACAGTTCCTGATCTTCGAGGAGAGCCTCCATCAAATGCAGTCAGCAATAACTGGAGCTCTCTTTTGTCCTCCCTGTCTAACTCTTTCTCCAAAACCAATTCGCCGTATTTTCGTCCACCTGCTTTCATGTTAACATTTAATTTGAAATGATCATTCTGCTGTAGAGAGTAGCCCTGCACATAATTCTCTCCGATGTCTCCGTCGTGTGCCTCCCCGAGCAGAAATCGTGCACCCTTCACTGCAGATTCCTGGATTTCAAGGTTAAGCGATTCTTCCTTAAACTGAGGTGAATTGTCGTTGATATCTTGAACGCGGATGTTTATACGGTGAACCTCCAAAGGATTCTCTAGGACGAGTTCCTGTTTCAGGACACATGATGCTCTTTTTGCACAAAGACCTTCTCTGTCGATCCTTTCCTGAACGATCAAATCTCCGGTGTTGAGATTCACTCCGCAGTATTTCACACTGTTATCCTCAGTATCAATGCGGGCCTTACGAGCAGACAGTCTGCCTGATTCAAGTCCCAGATCCTTTGCGATATTTCCAATTACAGATCCACGTTTCATCTCCTCCGGGATGGAGTAGCTCACGTCTCCACAGACGGCGTGGAGGGCGAGAAAAATAACAGCTAGGCCGCAAAGCAGCGCGAGTTTGTTGATTACCATCGTTTGTGCATGAACGTGCACCAGAACATGTGAATTTTTGTACAGGTCAAAATAAATTGACGATGAATCCCTCAAAAAAGAAAAACGAAGAGGTATGCGGAGCAGATCTGAGCCATGCACTCCAAAAGCTGAGCCAGGCTTTACTATCGCTGAGACAAAAGGGTGGAGAATGACCATGCTCTCTCGTCTGCTAGTACATGCTGACACCATGAGTATTTGTCAGGTATTACAGACGGATATAAGTGCTTTTCAGTGCGTATCTCTTAATAGTCCCATTTAGTAATCAGAACTTCAATTTAAAAGAAATAAATAGATAAATAATAATTCCATTGTGTCTTGATTAGGACCACCGCGTGACTGCAATAGTTTAAAAATAATAATAATAAAAGATCTGATGTGAAGTTTCAAAGTGGCGCTGAAAAGTGGCATTGTACTACCCAAAAATATGCATTCGTCCTGAATTCTGTAAGTGCTCTTTTTTATTGTTGAAATCACACCTCAAATACTTGTCATTAAGGGTGCCCAGAAGTTACGTGGCGAAAAAAAAATGTTTGAGCTCAGGAAACAAGAACTCTTGGTTTACACTTCAAATAATTAAGCACTATGTTTGATCCTGTTTATTAATGCTTCATATCTCAAAATAATCAAATTATTTACGAGGCAGAAGCTCAGGCTTATCAGTTATATGACAGTGGTGTTTTTCACCGACACACAAAGCAACCATACAATGTGTTCACAGCCAATCTCAGCAAATGACCCGAAATACCACCAAATAGAAATATGGAGGGAAAATACTACTAAGAGAATATAAACATGCCAGAGTTGAGTCTTCTTCTTGCACAATTTTTTGTCGAAGAACACTTTGATTCAGCAATGAGGATACAATCACCAAAAAGGGAAAGGTAACCCCCAGAATGCACAAACACGTGAAATAGAGTTCAGCACCAAGGACAGTGATAACTCACCAAAAGGGGAAAACCGGTAAGCCACAATTGGGACTTCAGGAAAGGATCTTCACCATTGTAAAAACTTCAGGTAAAATATGCTATAGATGTATTTCATAAAAAATACCGAGGAAGATGTCCCGAATAGTGTCTCAGTGATGGGTGTAAAATGGACGAGTCCAATGTTAGATCAAGTTAGAACAGTTGTTCTAACTTGTAAGCATCAACAAGAAAAAATCAAGTGTGTTAAAAGAACAAGAAAACAGATACAAACAATAGTACGGTAATCAGCTGATAACCGAGTCTCGTTTATAGTTTAAACAACCCCCCTAAAAAATCTCAAAAGAAGAAAAGCAAGAACCATGACTACAGGGACCTCTTTCAAGTGTGGAAAAAAACAATTCGGATGAAATTGGTATGAACTGAGCTGACTTCTCTATCGCTGCAAAAATAAAGAGTTGGTTAAAAAAAAAAGGATTAAAAATATGAGAAGTGCCAGTTTTGAACCTCAGACCATGTTTAAAAATCTGAATATTCCTACTTAAGGAGAACAAATACAGTCCCCTAACACAAATAGGTTAGACTGTTTCTTGAGGAGTTACATGAAGGAACTCTATGGTCAGTGAAAGATGCTACAATCAAAAAGAGTTCAGAATGCAAAAATTCTGTTGGAAACTAATGCTACAACTGGAAAGAATGAATCAAGCAAAAAAAAGTCTAACACCCTGCAGTCAAGCGTCAACTAAAGAAAACCACCGCTAAAAGCTGCTGAGAAATTTAAATGGAATATTTAACAAGAAGAATAACGGCTTGAATTCAAGTGAGGAATTGGGAATTTTGTTGTACCTTCTGATAATCACTAACAGAAAAGAAAACAGAGTAAAGACAAATTCCTACCTCAGGAGAGTCATCACAGTCTCCAAACACGTCAGCAAAGTCTGATGGACTTTTCCTCAGAGTCTGGTCAGCAGGAAGGGTGTTGTCATTGTAAGAGGACACAAACTTAAAGTCACTGGTCCGAGACCCTGTTGTCAGGTAGGCGTCATAATTGTAAGCGCTGCGTAAAGTTCCTGTGCCGTCAACATCTGCGTAATTTGGAGGCAGATACGCGCTGGGGATGGCCACTGCTCCGTCAAACAACAGTCTGGGCTTTCTCCTGCGACAAAACCTCACACCCAGGATGATGATGATGAAGGTGAGGAAAAACGTAGACACACACACCAGCGCGGTGATCAGATAAGAGGTCAGTTTGGAGTTCTTCTCGTCATAAGAAATGTCCTTCAGCTCTGGCACCTCAGCCAAGTTATCAGAAATCAGTAAATACATGGAGCACGTGGCTGACAGAGAGGGCTGTCCGTTATCTTTCACTGCCACAATCAGGTTCTGTTTCATGCTGTCAGATTCAGAAATGTCCCGCTGGGTCCTGATCTCTCCGCTGTGGACACCAATAGTGAAAAGTCCCGGATCACTGGATTTGACTATCTGATAGGACAGCCAGGCGTTCTGTCCGGAGTCCGCGTCCACCGCGATCACTTTGGACACCAGAGAGCCTCCGTGTGCAGCTTTGGGGACCAGCTCGGTCATGAACGAGTTGCCCTCCGGCCCGGGGTACAGGATCTGAGGAGAGTTGTCATTCACATCCGAGATGAACACACTCACGGTCACGTTGCTGCTCAGAGGAGGAGAGCCGTTGTCTCTNTAATCAAACGACCTCACAGCGTGGATCACCCCCGTGTCTCCGTTCACAGACACATAGGAGGACACCGGGGCACCGTTCACCTCACCGCCTAACAGAGAATAAATCACTGTACCGTTCTGTCTCCAGTCGGGGTCTCGAGCACTCACAGAACATAAAGTGGAGCCAGGTTTGTTATTCTCACTCACATATGCGCTGTACGACTGCTCCTCAAACACAGGTGGGTTGTCGTTGATGTCTGCTACAGATAACTGAACACTTTTAGACGACGACAGAGGTGGAGAGCCCTCGTCAGTGGCAGTGATTGTGATGTTGTAATCAGACACGACTTCACGGTCCAGCTGTCCTGTGCTCACCAGAGAATAATAGTTTTTAATCGAAGGAACCAACTTGAAAGGGACATTTTGCTGAATGGAGCAGCGGACCTGTCTGTTAGTCTCAGAGTCTCTGTCCTGCACATTAATGATGCCCACCTCTGTACCAGGTGACACGTTTTCAGGTATTGGATTGGTCAGTGATTTCAGGTTTATCACTGGGGCGTTGTCATTCACGTCAGTAACATCTATAATAACTTTAGCATACGAGGTTAGACCGAGACCATCTTTAGCCTCAACATTCATTTCGTAGGAATTGCTTTCTTCATAGTCAATCACACCTGTTACTCTAATTTCTCCCGTTTTCGGGTCAATAGAAAACACATTTACACCATCATCAGACATGTGACCAAAGTCATACGTCACATCTCCATTAACCCCTTCATCCGCATCAGTAGCACTCACTTTAATAACCATGGTATCCAGAGGAGAGTTTTCAGGCAGACTGGCTTTATAAACGGCCTGACTGAACACTGGGGCGTTATCATTAGCATCCAGGACAGTGACGTGTATGACTACAGTACCTGATCTCTGAGGAGAGCCTCCATCTAAAGCTGTGAGCAGCAGATTCATCTCCTTCTCCTTCTCTCGATCGAATTTATTCTCTAACACAAGCTCAACCTTGTTGCTGTCAACTGCAAGAATAAAATGTTCATTTTTCTGTAGGTTGTATCTCTGAACAGCATTTTGACCTATATCTGCGTCATGGGCCTTTTCGATAGAGAAGCGGTTTCCCTTTTCTGCGGACTCCTGTATTTCTATTCCAATCAAATTCTTTGTGAATTTTGGCGAGTTGTCGTTCACATCCTGGATATGTAGACTTACTCGATGAAGCTCCAGAGGATTCTCTAAAACCAGATCTACTTGCAAAACACAGGAAGGTTTATTGCCACAAAGGCTTTCTCTGTCCATTCTCTCCGATGTGATCAAATCCCCAGTGTTCAGATTGATGTCACAGTACCTTTTCCGAGATCCCTCAAAATCCAAACGGGCCTTTCGGGAAGAAAAGGTCCTCAGATCAAGGCCGAGATCTTTAGCTATATTTCCGATAATAGACCCGCGTTTCATCTCCTCTGGAAAAGAAAAACTCAGGTCTCCATGAACGAGGCGCAGCATTACAAAGAAGGACGCGAAGAGGATCGGACGAAGACCTGAAAATCCTTTGTCTACCATCCTGACAAAATCGATCCACAAACAAATAACTGTGTTGTATTAAATCACCGACTACAGAACAAAATTCACTGTGGAAAATTTCCCCGCAGCAGACGCTATGACAGACAGTTTTTATTGATGGGATTGTTTGGAGTCATTTAGCCTTTGTTAATGCAGACTGTGGGTGGAGAAGCCTGCGCTGCTTTTACTCTGGCCTACAGCGGCACCCTGAGTCACTTTCTGCTCTTTACACCCGCTTATGTCCTTGACGCAGTCAAACCAACATAGAGACCACAGACTGTCAAAGTCAGCCACGGCAAATATAAAGTCCCAAAAAGTTTATATTTGCTGTTTGTCACCCGTGTTTTTGCTTACACAGTATATAAACTATTGAACTACTGTGACAGAAAACTGTATGAAAAACAAAACTTACAAAAATTAGGTTCACACTGGTTAAGCACCAGGTAGCAATAATCACTCACAGAAACTGAATTGAACTGTACACTTTTCATAATATTGAAAACTTTTATGCATAACGTGGATGTATATATATATATACACATATGTATATATCCATTGCGTTATTTACTGACATATATATACTATCACCATTATCACAAATAGCCATATTTTTTTCAAAACACAGAACTTGTAGAGGTCGCAGCATACGAGATAGTAGTCATGGTGGTATTTCCAACAGCGTCATAGTGGTTGTTGTAGACTGTAGCACTTGTAGATCGAGCAGGGATGGTCGAGTTTAGCTGTTGTGTTAAAGAATCATGCTTAAGACAATTTCCTGTTTGATCTGCTTTTTCAGGACCATGGACAGATACAAAAGGATTCTCATGTCGCATGGGATGTCTTATTCCATAAACATTAAATTACAGGAAAGCTTTATTTCAAGTCAATATTTTTGCCCAATTAAGCTGTCCCAAAATGCAATAATAACTCATAGTACTATAATAATCAGCTTTTCATGCAAAGTGTATGCATGTACAAGGCAATTGTCAGGTTTTTCAGTTCCTCTCAATTCACATAAAGAGAAAGACATACAGCTTAAATGTAATAGCAGGGCTAATAGTTAAAATAAATAATTAAAAAATAATCAAATTATAATTAAATTATATTAAATATAATAAAATAATAAGAAAAATAATGTTGTAATGATTATTATTTATTTAACAGGACTTCATACATTCAATTCAGGAAAATATAATGGTGTCGATAGTGGTCAGCCCCTACCAAAAGGTCGATTCATATAAGAGATACTTTGACAGAATCTGGTACATGGTTAATACTTTTATATATTTCACTTGAAGAAGAATGGTGCATCACAGCAAAAAAGCCCCCTGAGCAAATAAAAAGATATGCTCAAATGAATTGGTCTTCTGCCCACTGACGTTGAGCATGTGTTCTCTGCACAAAGATGTGCAGACAATGAAGTTGGGCACTTGGTGCATTTAATTATCTACAGGTTGCTTCAGAGGATACTTTGAAAAAGACAACAGAAAGTTCCCTCAAGATTACAAGGTTTTTTTTACACTTTAAATGTTTATCACAAAAAAACTATTCCAATGGTAATAAACATTGGTGGATGTTTGTATGTTGCTGTTGTTGTTGTTTGTATGTGTGTGTATGTGTGTGTGTGTGTGTGTGTGTGTGTGTGTGTGTGTGTGTGTGTGTGTGTGTGTGTGTGTGTGTGTTGTTGTTGTTGTTGTTGTTGGTTTGTTTGTTTGTTTGTTTTTCAACTTTCTTATGCCTGAGGTTTACTCTTTGCAAATAGGAGAGGAAACCCAAAGTATCAGTTCAGGGTGCACTCACTTCATATCAAATGACTCAGAACAAGAAAAAGACAAAACAACCTTGATTGGTTCATCTGTATCTGGACGTTATGAACTGAAACAAGAAAAAACCCACCTCATGGATAACTTCCTGTCTGCTACCAAGCTATAAACAAAACCAGCACAACATTTCTGCCATTCATCATTAAATGTTCCAGAATCAGTAAAACCAGCTGGCTCAGAGTGGCACCATTTCCTATTATTATGAGTTCACTTAGCATCCAAACAAACTCTCAGGCAAGACAAAAATGTAAAGTTGCATCTGTCAATATATTCAACTCCTTGATTCTCCTTTGATGCTTGTCACATCCTGCATTCTCCTTCATAAGTGTGCTAAACATATATCTCTCCTTTGAAGTTGATTAAAAGAGAAATGCCTTTATTGACTCACCAGTGTAGTGGTCCTGACAGGTGAGCAGAAAGGGGTTCTTCATGCCACTCAGGATTCATTTTTTGGCACTGATCTTTCAGGAAGTCCAGAGGCCATTCAATGGCAAGTGCAACTTTATGTAAATTAGCCCATATGATTTTCAGCAACCTAGAAAACACACAATGTACAGAAGTGGTATTGTACTTGTTCCATTTTTATTTTAACTTTATTTAAGCAGAATAAAGTCCACAAAGATCCTGAGTAACCATTGCATGTTATACAGACAGTGCACAATAAGTGTCCACTAATTTCTAAGCTAAATCTGGATTACATAATCATAGATTTAGCAAATGCAAAAGTTCCCCGAAATTAGACTCATATGCTTGTCATCAATTGTCCAAGAAACTTAGGGTTGAAGCCTTCATGGGACCTGTAGAGGGTGTAGAGGATCACTGTAGCAGCTTGAAGGGGGAGGAGTCAGGGAAGGTTATAAATAGACAAGAGGGTGAAACTGCATTTCTCCGCCTGTGAGCATACTGTCTCTGCACAACGTGGACTTTTTGAAAGGATTATTTGAAGACTTGTGATTTTAGTTATGCTGACCACCTGATTATTCAGGTCAATTCATCTTGTATACACCTCACTTTAATTTCAATAATTACTCGAGTTAAGTTTCTTTTAAAACCAGATTGAAAAAAAAATCTACAGAGATGTTTTAAGGCAGGTAGCTAGTTTAGAGCCCCTCTATACACAAATCAGAGAGAGGTTGGAAATTAAATCATAATTTGTTTTTGAAAAAAATAGTTATTGTATAGTGTATCGACACTGACACAAAAATTAAAAAAAACCACTGTGTAATACTAATTCCAAACTTTGAGATTAATTAATTTAAATTCATATTGATGTAGCTTTGGAAGAAAGACTGCATCAATAGTAAACTTTTGCATTTTTTTATTTACACGATTTTAGATTGAGAGTCTGTCAAAGTGACGTTAATTTAAAAAAAAAATCAAAGTCATAAATATCACTTATTTATATAAATATCAGTAAAATATAAATTAAAAATTAACACTAAGATGAATGTTAAGGCTTTGGGGCTTATTTCATGACTCCGCCTTGTAAACGGGACAAAAAAAAAAGCTGCTACTGCACGTTGACTGTTGCTATGGTTGCTAGCTTGGTAAGCTAGGAATGCGTCAGTAACAGTTATTAAAGTTTATTTCATATGAGAAAAAAACAACATAAACTACAAAAGAACAAACCAAACTCACCAGAATGGCTGTCTGTTGGGGTCACAAAGCTGTAAAACAAATAAACTATGAAACGGATGCTGAATCACACTAGCTTTCTTCTTTAACTACCAAACGACAAACTTTGACGGAAACGTCCCAGAGCAGTCCTCTTGTTTGCGGGCACTTTTCACTGGTAGGTGAGGAGGTGGACACGGAGGTAAGGAAAACAGTGGTTAATTTCGTTTCTGACAAAGAGTGCGTCTTAAAACGATAAACTGTACTCTCCTCTCTTTAACGCGACACCTGAGGTAAAAACTGCAGCGGTGGCAGCTTTACGGAAGTTAGCTTCAGTGGCAGACGCGCCCACAGGTGCTACTTCAGTCACTGATTGGTCGCTGCAGCAGCTCAAATGTCGCTGAGCTTCAGCTTAATGATCTGGAAAAAAGAGCTGAAATTGTCATTGTAAAGTTGCACACACTACAAATAACAACATTTCTCAACATTTAGCCCCAAAACACCACTTTTTGTGCAGATTTAGATAAATATTTGTGAAATATATTTTCATATATTATATGTGAATGTTAAATGTTGAATCTTAATGTTGCTTTATGTCTAAATGTTGTCATTTGTTATAAATAAATGTCTTGATTCTAAATGGATAGCTAGCTTTCTGAACATTTAGTGTACATTCTATTTAGCTACGACAAAATAAATGAGGTTTTCAAAATCTTCAGCAACGATTTCCAAATATTTGCTAAGATTTCTTAATATATAGTCAAGATTTCTAAATCTCTACTAAATTACTAACTACTCCTTACTAAGTGCTGTTGTGGCATTAAATTCCTGTGGTCGAAATCGAAGAAGTAGTGCTTGAAAAACCCTAAAATAAGGCAAGAATCTTCACTTGGCTTCCTCGAACTTTTATTTTTGTGCTTCCGGCGGGCGGGAGTGTGAATTTTTATGTTAGCTAAGTATTTAGAAATCCTCAAAATTCAGAAATCTGGACTTATTAATTAGACATCTGAGCTAAACATTTAGAAATCTTTTCTAAATTTACAGATATGTTGACTAATTGTAATGAACATCATGAAGTTCCAAAAATGAAATGTGATACATTTTTACGCAAATCAGGTAAAGAGGTGGTTTTATCTATACCAGAATCAGGAGCTACTCACAAAAAGAAATATGTGTTAAAATCCTGCATGATAATCCACATCAAAAGTAGTAGGAATTTCCCAGGAAACGTTGCAGTTAACATGTTTGCTGAGGCTGGGCTTGTCTTGTTTTTCTCTGTGCTGCTGCTGCAAAAAAAAAGGTTTTTCAATCGTGAGTCTATGAGTCATTACATAATTTTAATGTCGTGTATAAAAACGAGTAAGAAAAAAGAAAGGCATTAAAGTAAGCCATTAAAATATATTCTAACTTCTAAAACAAAAGTTTGGTGACACATGGAAATTATGTGAAATAAATTCAGCTCCAAAAGACATGTGCTTTGTTTGATAACTATTTCCCTACTTTTCATCTTTGTATCAATAAATTCGATTAATCATGTTGGCAAAAATGGTGAAAAATGTTAAATATATTTTTTATAAAAAGCTTTTCTTGTTACTTTTTCACTCTGACCTAATGTACTGCAAGACTTCGTCCAGAAGATGGCGCCTTATGCCTGGCACTCTTAGAGTAGGACATGTGAAATTGATGTGAATAAATAGAAAAGTCAATGAGCTGTTAACATGAACCAAATTTGTAAATATATGCCTTACAACATGGAGCACAGAGTAGCAGTCAGTCTCAGCTGCACAAATCCAATAAAAGTCTGTATCCATTTATTGTTGGCTGTACCTTACTGGAAATGATTAAAAATAAAAAATCTGCCTGCTGCATGAAAGTAAAGAACAGAAGTGGACCTAAAAACAGAACACAGCCACTGGCATAGTTGCCTCTGAATGACCTCACACTGCAATCAAAAATTGTGGATCGCATTTCAGAGACACCTTTGCAAATAAAAAGTGAAGGCTGCATTTTGATCTGCCATACCTTAGCATATATCTATATATATATCTATCTATATATATATATATATACTGGTAGGCAGAGCCTCCTTGAGTTCATACTTAATGAAAGATCATGAATTCTAAAAAAAGGAGGGGAGAAAAAAGAAAAGCATAATCTGTGCTGTGATGGTTGATCTCAAGAACATACTTGTCTAAATTAGACTGCAATATTGAGAATATACAACTTCTGACAAATAATCCAAAATGAACATATACTCAGAGGTATAACCCAGTACCATGGGTACTATTTGGCAAACTCAGAAACTGACTAGGGCCCAACAGCAGAGATGGCCCTTGATGAGCCAGAGATTAAAAAGTACATATTGTTTCCTTCTCCTTAGGTTCTGTCCCTAAAGTTAGACTATCTCAATAGATGAACAAGACTCAATTATCTATTTTTTTCACCTTCGAACTATAATGATTTCCCCAAAACAACATAACATTATGTAACATAAAGGAAGGAGGGTTTCGTGGTTGGCTTCCTATCCATGGCCTTTATAAATTGAACCAGAATGTCATGACTTTTTCCACAATAATGTTGATAATGCTTTTGGAATTTATAGAATGTCATCAGCATATATTAAAGTAAATGAAAGAAAAATAAACTCTGAAAGACAAAACTATTCTATAGTTGGAAAAGAATATATCTGTCAAAATTTGACTCCAGTTATTGAATTTATTAAAATTTGCTGTAAATTTATAAACGTTTATAGCCTGAAAAGTGGCACAGCTGGTTTGGTAGTTAGCACTGCATTACAGCATTTTGCATTCTTACCAAGGCCTTCTCTATAGTTGTTCAGACTAACCTTTCTCCCTCTGGGTCATGAATTTAGATAACCATACATCTAGAAACACAAAAAATAAAGTAACTTCAACAGCAAAGCACAACCAGACCCATGGTGTGGTGGTTTGGGAACACCAACGTTCCTTTAAATTACCACAAGGAACTGGAGGAACCTAAAAGAGCAACTCACCCAGAGTGTTTAATGGTATGATTGGAATTGCAACCTCACAATGAGGTGGTTCATGTTGCATGATGATGTCACATCAGGGTCAAACAAGAAAAGTGTCTGAGGATGCTGAGGTAAACAAACCATCAAAAATGTGCCTTGGAATCGATTTTTCTGCCACTGAAATACAATGTCACTTAGATTTTGTGACTTTGTGGTTGCTGAAGTAATGTTTTGCCAAAAGCCTAATCCATACTTGAACAAATTTCATTTTAAACATTGAATTTATTTAGCTCAACAATGCTGTGCATCATAAAATTATCGTTTCATAGCTGCCTGCCTGGTAGGAAAAACACATCAGATAGATGACGCTGTGCAAAACAGGAATCATTATCGTGGCAGGTTTAAATGAATTTACCCATTCCTGTGCCTCATGTCTGCTCCCTTTTCCATCAGCTCCTTTGCACCTTCTCCCACACAAAATCTGTGGCCCAACAACTTTACCTGCAGTGCTGTTATTGCCATATGCCAGGATTATGGTCCACATTAATCTCTCCATCTCCATCTCAATCTGTACTGCTTCCAAGTCACTCCATTTTTCTTCCTCAGCAGGATGATGGGTTTGCTGAGTCACTGCAGCTGGCAGGACAACACCCACTAAAACAAACACGCACACTTCAGCTCCAGTGTGTCATTATTAATTTTATGTGTTTACCTGCAGGTTGTACGATGTTTTTACGCAAAGAATATTTCAGTTGTTGTATATGACCTGCCTCTTTTAAAATAGCATACAAGATGTTAGCATGCACTGAGCACTATGATGATGTTCCACTATGGAGTTTCAACATGAATACATTCACGTTGATTTATGGCAATGTTTAAGGTGGTTTGTGTTAAAAACTGTCTGTGGATTGTACAGCCTCTAAAAAGCCCAAGTGCAGTGGCTCAGTGCTCTGCTGGACAGGCTGTGTTCACTCTGCCATATTATATATCCATATTCATTAGCCAGAGCTTCACAGCTCTGCAGACCAAACACTGCAGGCTACTTGTCTGCACACTGAGCCAGTTTTCTTGTTCGTTAATTTATTTGCACAACTTAAGTGAGCCAAAAACCAAAGTCAGACCGAGGTACTTTCAGTGAATGCTCCTTGGAACACATAACTGGTGTCATTTTAAGTGTGTTGGGTGTTGTTTTTTCCCCCAAGTGTTGCTTTTTCAAGAATACAGTTTTCCAGAGCAATAAACTGTCAGTGATCAGTCTAACACACTTCACATACTCCTGCACCATCAAATAGCAGACATTCATTGCACATGAAATGACTCTCTCGCTCTCTCTCTCTCTCTCTCTATCTCACACACACACACACACACACACACACACACACACACTCTAACACTTTGACCCCACACTTTGTACCCCACTGTTTTCTTCCTGTTACGCACGTCAGGCTGTTGCCATAGAGACTATTCCCTAAATAACTGTAACCATAGAAACAAGGGCTGTCAGTACACTGAAGATGGCGAAATAAGGAAGGGGATGCAACATTTTTGGAAAAGAATGAACTCTTGAACCTCTTTCTTTGCTCACTACCTTTCTTTGATGCCTGAATGTTTGAGCAATACTGACTTCATGTATTTCAAGAGAATCACCAGTATAAAAACACAAGAAGGCACAGACATAAACAATCAGCCATGAATAAGGGAGAATTTTTCTAAATCAGTCCATGTGGGTTAAAAAAGAAAAAAAAACTTTCCTAGTGGCTCAGTGACCTTTTAGAGAATATTGAGCAGCCTGACAAAGTAGATGCCTGGATATTAGTATTGATTATCAGTGCCGTATCTGGGCCAGCCTGACTGGTGTGTCTCTGTTGTCATCTTTCTCCTTCCCTCACCCACTGGGATACAATAACTACTAATCCACTCTGTTGAATCCCATTATGTCTGAAAGCTTCCTTTTGCAAGGGACTGATTGGACCATCTGTGACCACAGCTTTCAACAAGGTGAAATTAAACTTCAGTCCTAGGTAGGTCATTGTGCCCATGTCTCATATGGGTGTTTGTCAGGGCAGAGAAAGAAGAGTAATGTGAACGCACCATAGAGGATAGCCTGAAAAGAAGCTTGTGAGCTGATCCCAAAAATGGAGGCCCACTCTTTTTCTTCTCAATTTAACAATTCTCCCCTCAACTCTGGAGTGTTGCATTGACCCTACACTGAAAAGTGTCTTCTGTAAAATGAGTAAAGAGCAGTTCTGACTTTTCCTACTTTTATTTTCTGTATCTCCATTCATCTTAAAAATTCACTTGTTATGACTAATGATGGCCTCAGGAGGTTCAACATCCCCTCCCACTCTGCCTGCCTGTTTCAGCTTTGCAGCTTTGTGTTTTTCTGCTACTTGCAGTTTCCTGGAGATGGTATGGTAATGGGCCCTGGGGCGTTTATCTGTTTTATCTGCCTGGATGGATGAGGTCTCCGGAAAACATAAAAGCCTGCTTCTCAAACAACACGGATACTAATTCATGCATTCTTGACCTGACTGATTGTTCTTTAATCATTTACTTTTCAGCTCCTTTTGATCCATGTGACCTCCCTCTTTGTTGCAAGATACACACGCACACATACACCAGCATTCCCAACACAATAAATTCACCTTTGTTTTTTAAGAAAGAAAACTTTATTAGTGATTTATTAACAAAACACATTACCACTGTATCCATTTAGATAAAATAAAAAAAGTCAGAAAGTAAATGAAATAAATGAAATTCACTACTTCACTGTCACAGTTGATGAGCGGGTGTACAAAAAAAAAAGGGGTTTTACAACAGATCTGGGCTAGTCCAATCAGGACCGCACATTTCCACCATAGTTCACCACCACACATCGGGAAAGAATGACAGCATGAACGCTCACTAAACACAAGCATACAATACATATACGTTTTTTTTTTACACTGGATATTTTTTTTTTCTTTTTTCAAATTTTTTTCTGGAGTGAAAGGGAAGTGATAGCTCATCATAGGATCATACATTTTTCAGTTACAATATTACAGTGTTAGTTAGATCGTCATGTCAAAGCTGGACACAGAGTTTTTTTTTTCTTTTCTTTTTTCACTTTGCTTGTTCTCAAAAGCAGAAATCATAGTTGATAAAAGAAAAAAAATAATAAACTTGCGTTGAAAGGTATCACACTATAGCATTTACAAATATCTAAAGAGGTTTAGTGGATGCCATACAACATCTGTGGATCGTGAAGATTGTAGTACATAGATGTTTGGCTGACAGAAGTACATAGAAATATCTCCTGTGCAAGAAATGAAGAAAAATGATGATTCAAAAGAATAAAATCATAGCCATCTATCTATTTATATATATATTTCTCTATATAGTATGTGTTTCCTTAGAGCAGTACATGCAGCAGCCACTTAATGGAGTGACGTCATACAGAGCCGCAAAACTTTGGGGACGTGGCAACAAGTTACAGGCGGGAGGGGGGAACCAACAGAAGCAGGTCTTGAAGAACACCCTTTTCTCGCGACCTCCTGAGAGGGGATTGGTGGGATTCAGCTGAAGGATTGGAATCCCTGTAGATGCCCAAATTTTTAGTAGGTTTTGATTTCCCATGTAGAGACAATCTATGAGAACTCTACGCTACATTTACAGTTTACATAAAAGCTGAAATATGACTAGATGGTCCTACAAACAATCAATTTGGAGAACAACCTTCTTCTCTTGAACACTGAGGCAGAGGGCCAGCCCACGGCACCTGTCACCTCACTTTCTTCCGGTCCTTCATCCCTGTAACTGGCCTCATCCCACCTGGTCCCCTCTCATCTGTGGCTACAAACAGGAAATGAACAGCATACTGTCGTACTCGCAAGTTAAAAGCACTGAACCGTTGTGCACTTTAAGAGACATCTAACAAGTGTTCAGGGCGTAGACCCCCCCAACACCCCTGAGTGGGCTTCCCCTGGCCTCATCCACATTACTCCATGCTGTTCTCAGCACACCACAATGTTCAGAGCAGCAGGGTCTGCAGGGGGTCTGTGCAAGGGTTAGGTGTAGAGTCTGAGGGAAATTGGGGATGGGCATGACAAGCAAAATGCAGTTAAAGCTATGAGGACAAAAAGAAAAAATGCCAGAGAATGCGATAGTGAATCTCTTGAAAGAGAGCAGATAAAGTCCACGAACTTCATCAACACATAAAGAGGCAGTCGGTGGGATGGGTGACGGTGGGGAAGAAGGCAGTCTGGGAAAGGGAAGATGGCTCGTGGCAGCTTGGGGCAGGTACAAGCAGGTGAGTAGTTGTAAACTCAAAGTTATCAGGTAAAGACTGGTTGCTACCAAACATTCAAAGCAGAAAGCATCAGGCTTTTGCTGCGGCAGGGGGAGAAGAGATGGTGTTAAAGTCTCGAGACTCTCCAAATATTTTTTTTAAGTTTCATCTGAGTCCGCTGACTGAAGGCGGAGTCATAAGCCAGCTCAGCTGGACTCTTCCCCTCGGAGATCCTTGGGAGAGTATGAGGTATCCTCTCATCTCTCCATCTTTCTGCTGCTCTCTGCAGTTCTCAGTCGGGCTTCTGGTTTGAGATGAAGCTCTTTGTGTCCTTGCGAATGCAGTGAGCAATTTAAGAGTGATTGCAAAGGATGCTGCTTCCATCCTGAGAGAGTTGACGTACACATGCGCATCACATCAGCGACTGTGCAGGGTAAAAAGCTTGCAGTGTTTAGATTTAAAGAAGATGTGAGTTGATTTCTCCTCCTTTTTTATTTTGCTGTCTCCCTCTAGGTCCCAAGTGCTTTCCGTGTCTATTTTGTCATGGTTTGTGTGTATGCATGTTTGAATGTGTGAGCATGCGTGTGTGCATGTGGTTTCATTGAGATCTCAGGGAACACTGTTGGTTAATACCAGAGGAATCTGCAGCAGTGTCATGTAAGCCTTGGTTTCAGTGACTCTCTCCTGTGCTATTTACAAGTAGTGTGTGTCCAGCTCCAGATGACTTACATCTGTTTCAATCTTCTTTGTCGTGCTTCTTTTCCTCGGCTGGCACAGAGCTTTTTGTTGTTCTAGTACAAAGTATTTGTCTTCTCTCAGGGAGAAAGGTTTACACATTATAGTTGGGGAGGGGGTAAGACAGAGGTGCCAACGTGCCCAGTGGGTAAAGGAAGAAAAAAATCCAAGAGGAGGACAAGGAGTGGTTCTTTCTTGTTGGATAAAGATGACTGACACAAGTTGACTCAGGGTTTTTAGGCACATGGGGCATGGAGCAAAAATCAATCATTTTATTGTTTATCAAGGCAAGATTATTAATTTACCTCAGCAGGGACTGGAGGTGAGATAAATCTTGGTAAGGCCAGTTTCATAACAGAATGAACTTTTGAATATCATCCGAGTATATAGGTAATAAAATGAAATTTGTAAATCTAAAATAGCCTCCACATTTGCCCAGTGGACTCTGGTTGGTACCTCTGTTTTAACAACACCCTTTACTTCTTTGCTGTTTCATTTCTTATCCTCTACTCATCTCCGTCATCCTTCCCCTTGTCCTTTTTGTCCTTCTTCTCCTTCTTCTTCTTCTTCTTTTTCTTGGCCTCCTCCTTCTTTCCAAAGGTGATGAAATCGCTCTTGTCGTCCTCTCCACCCTGGTTCTGTCTGATGGATATTATGGCTGGGGAGCCAGGGATGATGAAGGCTTCTGGGGGAACCTCACCAGGTTTCAGGTGTGGTGGTGGTGCTCCAGGACCACCGGGACCGTAGCGAAAGTGCCAGCTGTTGCTGTCTACGCCTGCACCCATTGGAGGGGAGACCTCTCCCCCTTCAGGATCTGAAAGAAACCAAGAAAATGGATAAGGGGTTACTATTTATTTTAACAATGGTTACATTTATAAAGTTATACTGTATATACTACTGTCCTTTTTAACAGCTTTAAGCTGACTGTCACTGATCTGCCACTGCAGCAGGGACACTTATTTTCAGGATGCTCCTTTCCTTATTGACTTCAATAAATATACGTGTGATGAGTAATTTAACATTGCATAGTGTAACTTTCTGTGTATTTGTGTTCTTGTCTACATTTACAACAAATCTCATCCACTAACTTTACAGGAGGTTAAACAAGTGGCTGAGTCTCAAGTTAAAAAGTATTAAAAAATCTATATACACATCTGAAGTCCATCTTGACAAACATAAATGTGGCCCACTGTGTCCAAATGTCGACAGCATGTAGAGTTCACTGACATCCACAGCAAACACTGTAAAACCGTAATGGGTCAATAATGAGTGGTTTCCCGTGAGGAGCAGCCATGACATGCCATAAAAGGTTTAAGGCGGTGAAACTTAATGGACACTTTCCAAGAGGAGACTGTTAAGTGTGCAATGAATCAAAGCGCCCCCCCCCGCCCCAAGGTAACATCAGTGGCAGTGGGATGACATATTAGTTATTCATCATTAGGTTGAGAATGACAATAAAGTCATGCTGAAGTATGTTTTTAAGCAAAAATACAGCTTTTTTCTGAAAAAATACCCTATCGTTATTTCATGTATAAGAAATCTTTATGCACAAGAAATTGCATTTAATCAGTGTCCTTGATTTGCCAAACTCTCGAGACAGAAATATCTTGCAGGTAACATGTACACAAACCAGAAAGAGTTCAAAAAGGGCATTGGGGAAAGAAGTAGAAATCAAAAACCTTGTTAGCCTTGACACTTTTTCATTGTATGGAAATATTTTTGTTTTGAGAGTGCAAAATAAACAACAAAACAAAGTGCAATCTACCAGCAAAACATGCCTTCTCTTTGATTCTTTCCTCTGCAGTGACCTATTTGCCACTCTTGCCTCGCATATTTGCCTTATTTCTCTGTCTCTTTTTCTGAGTTTTTTTCCAAAGGGATGATTTGACTGAGCATGGTGCCATCCAACCAGAAGGAACAGTGTCTGGAAGAAGAAGCCTGTCCTCATGCAAACCCAGGGTAGAGGATGTCAGCCTTCAGTCTTATCCTCCCTCAGTGTTTGCCTCAAAAATAATTTAGTTTGAGTTTTATTTTTGCTGCATCTCCTGGGCAAAATGAACTGTAGTACAGAGATAGTTTTCAAATTACTGTCTGGTGATTGCTCAGTTTTGTCCAGAGTGTGATGATGAAAGTAATGTTATAAAAACATGAATTAACAATTACATCACTAAGTCAAAAGATGAACCTTATGTGATAATGCATTTCTATTACAGTGAGCCATAGATGCAGTCATTATTACCATACTAACTAAAACTCACTCTCCAGTTTTCATTTCTGCTTCAAATTCAGTTTTTTTCTTGCTTATCTTTCTTGCTTTCTCTTCCATGTTTATCAAATTTGAATTACCAACCCACAGTGAGAGCTGTTTGTGGTGTAATTCCATGGCAATTCTGTTCTCTTGTGTTTTCATTCTTCTGTTTGCCACACAATCCTGATCAGTCATAGAGGAAGACGCTGCAATAAATCTCCTTCTGCTAGGAAACTGTCCAACTTAAGGCGGACAATGGTATTTAGTTTTTTTTTCTCACTTGGGTAGTTAAAGGTTCAAAGTTTTCTAATTTGAGAGTAGCTTCTTATCTCTACTCTATAAATAGCTTTCTATATTTTTTTATGGTGGATTGTTGTAAAATTAGTGAATGAAAATATTTGACAACCTTACCAAAAACTTAGTGGGTTGGGGAAATGAACTCTTTTCCTTCAAAATAATTCTATAGACGAAACAAACTATTTCTGCAAAGTGAAAAGGTCTGTCAGATTTTTCATCAATGTAAACAATTTTGCACTGCAGCCTGAGTCAAACTTGACATTTTTTGTAACTGTGTTCATTTCTCTCAAATATATTTATGGAATCAGACTGGGACTGTCACACAGAAATTAAGTGGGTCATGCATTTGAATTGTTTCACAGCACAATTCCCCTAAAAGTTCTCCCTCTTCTACTGACAGCTACAACACAGTTGCGAGAGCCACAGAAAGGAGACAGAAGTTGACAAAGAGACTGAGGAGATTAGGATGGGACGGACTAGATCCAGTCACTGCTTCCTCCACACGGAGACACCGAGACAGCCAGAGTCACATTCTTTTAAGAGAAACGAGTCTTCCTCTAGTTGATAAGTCCTCCTGTGACTCCCTGAACAGAAACATGGCCCTGTTTCTGCAGACACAAAAGCTACGCAGAAACAGAGGAAAATGAGCAAAAACTATCACACAAATCCAGGAGACTGGTGTAGTCACTGGAGTATATACTTAACAGCTTTTTCCTGCCTCCTAGAAATTACCTGTCCAATTTGATGAGACACCAGAGCCTCCATGCAAACTTACAGACATAAACAAACCAACACCCCCAAGAGTGATGAGTCATGCTGAGAGCAGAAAAACAGAGAGGGGTAAGTCAGGGCAGTGTAAATCTCTCGAAAGGGTCAATGTATCAGACTGTATTTAAATAAAACGACCAAACAAATCATGACACACACTGCAGTCCTGCTGTGTTCAGCTCAGATGAAACATAAAAGGTCAAATCATTATCATCTGCACTGCTTTCAGGGTTTTCTTTTTCAAAAACCCTATGCCGGTGTAGTAGTACACACAATATTACCATGCTCTTATAGTGAACCTTTTTAATATCTCATTATCATCTTTTTTCACTTCATTTCCCTCTCCTCCCCAACTCCATCTTAACAAAAACTGTGACAGTCCCACCCAAAACTGGACTCAGTGCAGCAATTGTTTCATCTGATTTGTTATCTCTCTTCTCTAACCTTCCTCCTCTTCTTATCCTCCACTACCCTCTCTCTTTCTATCGCTCATTTCCCCTGACCTTTAAACTAATCTTGCGTGAAACTCAGCCAGCTCACACCCATCCCTCCCAGTTATTGACAAAAGCTTTATCACTCCAATCAGTGTTTATGCCAACATTAATGTGATTGGGTGTTAAACTGCTTGTCCATCAATGATAACTGCCAGGCATGTTAGAGACGGGTGTGGTTTATGTTGCCTCAAACTTGATTACTCTCTTCATGTATCTGTGACTCGTGTGATTTTTAACCTTCCCTGTTGTCATAAATCCTCTTGCATTTCAGATTGTGATTTCCTCCATATCTTCCCCCTGAGTTCTAATCTTAGTAGTCTTCAGTCCTGCATCGCTGCGTGCGACTGTCCCTTCACCCCCCTGATCCGCTCGAGGTCTTCACAGCCGCTTAAAATCACGAAAGCTCTATTTTGCCACGTCTACTTTATTCATCCCCTTGTCTCGCCCTACCGTCGGCCAGTTGGACAGAAGCGCAGTGGAGCGCAGTGCAGCGTTACATAAGGAACTGAGGAGGAGGAAGGAGAGGGGCCAGGATGTGTGAGGATGCAGATATGAAACACGATGCTCACCATCGAGAATGAGGGTGGAGGGAAGAGGAAGAAAAGGGATGAAAAAGTGTTTGAAGGTGGGATTCTGTTCCCCCCCCACTATGCTGCAGTGGGGGAGAAATCTGTCACTGTTATGATAGTCAGCTGAGACCACACCCTTCTCCACACAGCACCTGTTTATGTTCATGTGCCGACCAGAGAGTGGCATACTCATTTTGGGAAAGAGGATCTATAGATTTTGCTTCTCCTTTCAAAAATCCTATTTTGTATCTGAATTGCCTGTAAGTGAGAAAATTACATGTTTTATGCCTGTATGAATTACCATTAAGTCCCAGTCTGCTAAAAACAAATACATTTTTTAAAGAACTAAAGCTGTTCAAAAAGAAAAAAAGTGTTTTGAAGGCTGGTTGCTGATTTATAAAAACAATTAAGCCTGTGCATATGAATTTTGGAGGGGAAATAATTTTCTGAGTGTTTGTGTGTGTTCACTGTTCGGGTTTCATGCCAGGTTGAGCACCTTGCTGCCTGCTCCCAGATGGATCATGTGGCAGATGGTGGACACAAGCATCCCCAAGTGACAGGGCTCAACACAATAAAAATAGACCAAATGGTGTTCAGTTACTAAGGGGTTTTGGTCTAACTGGGTCTGTTTTAAGTGAAGTATAAGTGTACATGTCAGGATACAAAGAAATGGAGGGGTGGAAATTGATTTATTCTCAGGTGAGGAAGAGAGGGTAAGAGCTGGAAAGATATCTAAGAAACCCAGCCAGAGAGCACAGACTGGGAACAGTAATACAGTGAAAACAAAGTGAAAGTTGACAAAAAAAGTGAAGAACAGGAAACAGATGGAGTGGAAGGGATTCAGAGGGAGAAACAGTGACCGCTTTTAGACTTTTCTACCTTTCCTTTATGACTTTGCCAGATATGTTATCCTACTAAAAACACCTTAACTAACAGGATGCAGCTCTAAGGCATGATATCTCTCCTTGAATTTAATTAACTACTTTTCTTATGTAACACTTCAAAGTCTTTCAGACATCTTTGTACTAACTGTAATAATGCTGCAGTCTAAGGAAATGGATGAGGTATATTTCATGATATTATAGAGCAAGTCAAACCCGAATCTGAAGTGTTGCCATTTCTCCATTACTCTGATCTGTTGTGTCCACCTTGGACTCTATTTTACCTTCAAAGTTGTGATACAGTTGATAAAATTAAGTCAAATATGTCCCTCTTTTCTCTTTCATAGCCGTAGTTTTGACGTTAGCAATCTGAAGAGATAAGGCAAACAGTAAACCTACATCCACCTCTGCAGTACACCACCGCCCCAGTGAATGTAGGTCACTCTCTCTCCCTCTTACACTCACTCTTCTGCTCTCTCTTTCACTTTGCACCTTTTACCTCCAACTGTCAAAAACACACCCCTCCCTATCTTTACTTTATCGACTCTCTTGTGCATGGTTTCAGCCTTTTCTTATGTTTGTGCATTTTTGTCAGCATCTCTCATCTTGTCCTTCACCCGCTGCCATAATTGCCCCCCCCCCTAACCCAACCCTTTCAGCACCTTCCTACCCCCGCCATATGTTTGTACTCTTGGCTGAATAACAACCCCCCTTCTCTCTCTCTCTCTCTCTCTCTCTCTCTCTCCTTCTCCCCCCCCTGCCAATATAAGGGGGGCCCCATGAATGGTTGCCGTGGAAACTACATCCTCTTAGGACATTGGTAGGAGTCATGGTGACAGTGCTTGTGCTGATGGAGAATAATGCTGCAAGCTCTCCTTCTCTCTCTCCCTCTCTCTCTCTCTCTGTCTAGTCTAACCGCTCTCCCCTAGCAACAGCCGCCTCATACAGCCTCAACTGTCTTCCATTTGCAGACTTTGCTACAATCAATCAGATTCACTCATTGTCATGCCCAAACAGTTTCTGTCCACTGCTTCTGTACCTCATTATCCACCTGATCCTTTTTTTTTTTTTTTTTTTTTTTTTTTTTTTTTTTTTTTTTTTTTTTTTTTTTTTTTTTGCATCTGCTTATTTTCTTATGCCTTTCAAACCCCTTGCTTTGCAATCTGGCTGAAACTCAGCACAGTTCTCTCTGAGTCCCTGTGTGTCCTTGGTTTTGAGAGGATGCTGTGAAATAGGAGGAGAAAAGATAAGAAGAGGGAGAGGGAGAGGGAGAGAGAGAGAGAGAGAGAGAGAGAGAGAGAGAGAGAGAGAGAGAGAGAGAGAGAGAATTCGACAGCTAGCAGAAACCCTGATTTCATTAATGTGGGTCTGTTAATCTGGGCGTGGGCTGTGCTCCATCTGTCACAGCAGGAGAGGCACACAAACGCATGCAGCCAAAACACACTTATGGTGACACAGCCAAGCAAGCACAGGCACGTACACAGAAAAACATAAAATAAGCTGCAGTGACAAAGACACACAAACGGAAAAGCAACACTCAAGTTTGCACTCTTGAAAGAACCAGAGAGGAAGAAACAGGGGCGTTGTAGCTTTATCTCAGAGTCTTATGTCAAAGCACAAAATAGACTGTGAGGCACAACAGCACCCTGTAGGTACAACAACAACAACAACAAACCAAACTCTACTCCTGCTCTTTACCTCAGGACCACAGCCTGCCTAACAAACAGGATGATTTAGTTATAAATAGCACAGACCGTGAGTCATCGTGATGTGACAGGCCACATTGAATCAATATCTTGTTTTTTAAAAGAGGAAATAAACAGGACCAACATAAATCTAGAGCACAAATCTTTCCAAATCTTTTCCTCCAGTCACAGGTTTCTGATGTAAATGCTTTTCATCTAATCTGACATTATTAACCTGCAACCATCCTTAATCCAACCCCAAAATGTATCCCGAAGCTCATAAAGCCCTCAGCTAATATCTCCATTTTTATCCTGGCCAACAATGGGATGAAGACAGAACAGTGAGCCCTGAGGTACAGCAAGATTAGCATGCACCGACTGTGCACAGCTTAATTAGACCACCTTAAATCCTCACCATCTGATCTCGTTACCACTGACCCACCCTGAAGACGTCACTGCTGCCTGTACTGCTCTCTATCACTCCATCCATCTTTCTATCTTTCATGTTTTGAAGTGCCTCCAGGCTGCAAGTCCTCAGCCAAGGCAAGAAATCGATGGCAGAGCGGAGGAGGCTGTGTATGCGCGTGTGGAAAGGAAGGGACAGTAGTTAGTGCGTGGGCAGTTTGTCTGCCTGCCCAGCCCGCCGCCTCCTGTCTATAAAAGACCAACCAGGCCGTCTCTATGTTCTTAATTAAAACAAATCGCCTCTTTATCAAACTTAATTGCACCATCTTTGCTCTCGTCCTGTCATTGTAGATACATACCTTTTGATGTCTCACCTTCTTCCTTCTGCATTGTTCGCTTTAAACCTACCCTCTCCCCTATCCACTCTTAATTTCTCTAGACTTCATTTTCCTCTCATTGCGATGCAAATCCAAAAGTTCTCAAATGAAGCCTCCCCAGACCACAGAGGTTACCATGTATGTTTCCTTTGTTTAACTCTAGTTCTGGGTATGTCGCTTTCACTTTACACTTTTAGTAAAATGTCATCCACTAAGTGAGCTGGCATTTGAAATTTTGTCATGCTTCAGTGTGACTATTTTTAACAGCACGACTTTCAAAAAAGCTCCTCTGTAGTGCTTTGTCTGCAGTCATTTTCACCTCGATGATGACCAGATGCAACACTTGGTCATTTTGTCTTCTGTTGAATGAAGTTCTCATAACTGAGGGCAACTGTTATCACCAGATAAATGACAAGAATTAATGACTAGTTTTCATGAGTGACAACCCATTTAAGTCGTATCAACCCTTCGAATACTTGTTTGGTTGACAGAAATGATGCTGCTAAAGGTGTGAAATGCTAAATTTAGACTGAATTGCTACCAAGCAACAATCTTAATTCATGTGCATCATTTGCCTGCAGCTGATTCACAGCAGTACTGCTAATAAATACTGCTTTGATTTTGAGCACTCTGAGTTTGAACTTAAATTTGTAATTTTATGCAACTCGAATGCCTGATGGCTTAAATTATTCAACGAGGAGGAAATATCACAATAAGTAATGAAACGTTAGCATTCAAAATGTTTGAGTAAAGCATTGGGGCCAGTATATTATGATATTATTGCAAGTTAATTTGATGCATGTTGAAATATTGAAAATTTGAATCTTTTGTCTGCATCCTGCATGCGTATTCTTTGGGGTCATGTGTATAAGAGCTACAGAATAAGAGATATCGACTTATAGAAGGAGAGATGTTGTTATTCTTTTTTCTCTAATGTTGGCCCACTGTGGCTTAGTGACTTATGCCTCTGTAAACACTTAGCTGATAATCCAATCAACTTTTGACTGTATCTCTCTCTCTCTCTTTGCCTTTTCTTTGTATTGTCTCTTCCTGATGCAACGCGCAGCGATATCCATCTACACCTCCCTAGCATGTGTCATTTCCGTTCCCTGCAGCAGTGGGAAGTGTTAGGAGTGGGCAAGGGCGATCTTTTATCTGATATTTCTATTTTCTTCATTACTTTCCTCTTTCGTGCTTCGACACACTCTCAAGGAATGTTGAGTTCTTGTTCTGAGACAGTCCTAGCTTACATCGTGTGAATCTGTGTTATATGTGTTGCACAGAGATCCAAATGTAAATGCAATGCTTTCTGCAGTTTTAGAGCCTTGAGACCAGGCTGGAAGCCAAGCAGACCCCTTGTGTCATTTCATTTACTGTCTTGCTATTACCTTGAACAAGACAGTGTTTTACTTGATTTTGACTGGTTTGGGTAAGAGTGACGTGACTGGTTCTTACCAGCACTGGAAGCAGTGGGCCAGTTCTGAACCAGGACGCCTTGGGCTCCCTGCATCACTGAGGACTCTTCCATATGCACAGAGCTGAAATAGAAAACACAAAAATATAGACATGACATATGACACATTGTAAATGTATGCTCTAACATTTACATGTTAAATAAACAAAAAAATGCATTAAAATAACTAAATACCCTTATTTTTTCATTGTTTCATGCCACAAAAATAAAGGCTCTTTCACACCTAAATGTCCCATCTGCATATGTTTCTGTTTCCTATACACAAAAAAAAAAAAAAAATTCAGATGGAAACTGACATTTTTTCTGTGTAGGAGCCTGTTTGGGATACAGCAACCACACTCCCAGAAGTACAAAATTCAGATTAGGATTAAAGCATTCACTCCATATTTTGCTGACATTCTCTGGATTATGGATTACAGTTGCCTGCTATTATGTTTTCACACTCTGGATTTCAGCCTCTCCCATCCACTGAAAAACTCCACACTCTCTGTTGTGTAGAACAACATTGACTGCTACAAAAACACTCTTCTCTCATTGCCTGCCACTTAAATTTAAAAGAAGGGGAGGAAATTCTTGAATGTATTTATCTTTCTTTAACTTAGATCTGAGTCATCAACATATGGGTGTGTCTTGGCAAGGAGCTTGCCATCTGAAATGATCAAAGATCAATTTGGACGGGTCAGTGCATCTGAAAAACAAAAGCTCACTCTTAACTTGCATCCATTAACAGAATGTAAAACCACAAAGTCACTATTCTTTTCTGTAATAGATGCCCTATCCGTATACTAATTAGACATCAAATGTAGGATCTCACAAGAACATTAATAACAGCATTCTTTATTTCAAAAAGGTGTCAGTAAATGAGCTACAGAAAGAGATAAACCAACTGGAACTGTGATTATAAAACCGTCTCTTCCAAAATAGATCCACCCCTTCAAATTTTGGTCTTTATGAAGACCAAAGGTTTCTGTCTTTATGAAAAACTGGCATTCAAATGATGCAGAAAGCATTTATACGTTGTCTGGATTCTGATCCATTACTGGAGTGGACTTGCAAGAATAACAAAAGTGATGGAGGTGGAAGCCATTTTAAGTGCTGCTTAGCAACTGCATCACCAAGGCACACTATTGAAATATTAATGGCAACACAAGTGATGATACACTTTTCAGCTAATGTCAGCCCTCTCCTCTCATTGCTCATCATCTCATTCTTTCCTAAGGCATCCAAGCACTGGTTTCCTCATCATTTTAAGTGTTGAAGTGACTTGAATGTTTTGTCTCAGCACACAATTACAGTCATCATCAACTAAACTCAGACATCACCACAAATGTTCGAGATTCAGACAGAAATATTACATCAACAAGGTCATTCCTATTACATGGTATTTGGATGTTGTATCCTAATCTCCAGTACAAGCTGTGATTATAGATGCACAATTAGTGGTGCTTTGTAGTGAGACATGGAGGATTGTCAACTTAAAACACATCAGCGGTTGTGAGTCACAAGACAGATTTAGCGTGTTAAAATGGTTAACACAAGCCCATTAACTCTCATTAATCCCTGCTGTAATTATGGGGAATTTATGTATCATTCGCAACAGTCAGATGGGGCACAGTCTTTAATCTGCATGATCAGAGTGTATATATACGTATATATATTTAAAGTATAAATGTTGATAATTTATTCTGTACAGAAGTAGGCTAATACAATATCTTTAATATCTTAATTACTGAAGACTTGATGGCCAATAGGAAGGTTGGCAGAAAACTCATTAAAGACCATATATTTTGTAATTATGGTGCTAACTCAATATGCATGACCCTTAATTTGTTTTGGTCCATCTGATCCCACAGCATGTGAGGGCACAGTGTCTTATGGGTAATGCGATCACCAGTGTGGCCATGCAGCAATCCTCACGTTCCTGATAGGCCTCCATTCCACCTGACTATCTGCCCTTCATCCATCAATGACTCTCTGACTGTTTTTCCCTCCTGTCAGTCCTCCATCTGTCTGTTGAAATATTAAGAGATCGTATTTCATTTGTCCTTACTGTATCATCACTCGCATATTTCGCAGCTCACTGTTTAGGAAGTTTGAGATCACATTGAGGTAATATGGGGCTTTTGTTATAAATACTAAACAACATATTTAATGGTAAAATGGTTGAAATGATACCACCACCATTTTCTCTTGTGCTCGCATGAGCAACACCTAACAGCCAAAGTGATACAGAATATCTTTCTTGGAATTTGCAGACTGACCTGGCTAGGTGAGTACGTGCATTGCTGTTGTGTTTGGTATAACCTTTTAGGTCATTGTGTTGTGCTGATTTTTGGCACTGCAGTGATTGTTTTTGGCACTTGGCCTGCTGCCCTCTGCATTGCTCTCTCTGATGTGGTGATGCTTCATTAAATTAGATTTTCAATCTATGTATTTACTAATCTATGTCATTTTGCTTCACCAAACTCCCTCTGTATATTTACCAAACCCTCCTGAGCAACTAAAACGGATTTAGTGAAATGTCAAGAGTGGATTAGACTTTGCAGTAAACCTCAGGCTCAGTTCGACATGAACAACAACTACAAGAAGCCTTTCCAAGTGGTAACATCACCACCTTTTCTTCAAATGCTTTTTGAAGTCATTGTGATAATAGTTAGGTAACAGCATGCCTTTTGGTAACAGACTGACTTCTCAGTTTAAATTACCATCTTTGGTCTTTGTTGTAAGGTAAGAGGGTGGTTAGCTTTGAGATGACAGAATAACAACTTTTCCCTTTCACTAATTCACACTGATTTCCCGTTCCAAAGCATGCATCATAACTGTGCAGTATGTCCAAATAATTTGTTGAACTTTTTTCAGTTGAAACAGTTATGGATATTTTACACCACTCCCAGAATGACCTGTACACTCGTGCTAATAAGCTACATTTCATTAAAAATTGGTCCGAGACAGTATTTTATCTTAGAAAAGGGTGGGCAGTGCTTAACATGAGTGAGTTATAAAATAGTGAATGATGTGCTTATATCAGATGAGACATTTAGGTGGTTTTAGTCTTTAACAAAACATTGGAAAAGACAAGAATGCAGATAAGGGGTTGCTTACCTCTGCATTACACCACCTGCTCTCAGGGAGGCTGAATATCTCCAGTCCCCACTCTGCACTTTGGGCTGCAAGAGAGAAAGAGAGGAATTGAGTCTTAAGTACAGGCAAAAACCAATACGAGCTCATTAATAAGTCATGGCAAGGACTGCCAGTGCACAAGCGTCACGCACACACATACAGGCACAATCTCAGTCACACACACAGCCAGAGTAGTGACAGCTTTGCAGAGAAGTGAGTGATGAATTGTGAGATGTGGGTGCATGTATCTCCTCATATAAATCATTTCTTTGCACGAAACAAAACATAGTTTCAGAGATTTTACTGCAGAGGTCCATGGCGGGCTAAGATCTAGGCCAAGGTTGCATGACCAGGGTTTGTCCACTCACTCTAAGCATGCTGTGGTTCAGTCTGCAACCACAGAGATATTTAAGAACTCTCTGTTCTCCTGTTGCCACCGTCTTTCGTATTTTTCCACCATACCCCCTCCCTCTCTTCTGCCTCTGTTTATATTCAGCACCCTGAATCTGTGCTTTGCATTGTCTCATTTCTATTACATCCTCTTTATGCTGATCAAAACCTCACAGTGTACAGGCACACACTTTACCTGACTCAATCTGCCACATCTCAATATGGTAACTGAGGGGCCTGGTTTACATTGTATCCTCCAACCACCACCCTCCACCATTTTACTCTTGTGAAGGTCACAGGTGCAGGAAGAAGAGGGGGAGGGAGGGCAGATATCAAATTAACCCCCTGAGCCCTGCATTCAGACTCAGCCACATCACAAAAGAGGGTTTAGAAGGAGCTCTTTGAGGATGCTGAACCATGACAACCTTCACCTGTTTCAGCATTTATACATTTGGGTTTGATTATGTTGTAAGAAATATATAAAGACGGCAGCATAGAGAAACTAGACCAAATGTGGTCAGATGTCTTAAGTTAATTTGTGGCTGAGAATCTTCTAGAAAGTCAAACTCATGCAGTGGACTCTTAACCAGACCACATAACCGAATCAAGGATACATTGACAGAGTTAAACCAATCTGACTGAAAACACTACATACTTCCTGCTTGGTCATGCAGTTCAGATGATACAATCCCATTTCCTTTCAGATATGACAGATGTTTGCTAGCTGCTGCAGCTACATTGACCTCTATGAGTCTGCAGTAGACATTTATCACCCTTGAAATCCAATATTTGGTCTTAATGAGAGAAGCCTGGTATTCCTCCAGGAGCCATTCAAACAGAACAGAGTGTCTACAGGGATGGAGATCACTGCAGCAATAGAGACACTTATCCTGACCGGATACTCAGGGTGCACTTAAATATCTTTTAAATGAAATACTCATCAAAAAAAGCAATCAGTATTTGGATTCTTTCTTGAAACTGGTACTGAAAAAAAGATATTTGTACGGCATTTCAAGAAAAGTTAAATAAAGGGGTGATACAAGAGGAAAACCAAAAACAAAATAGGAGCAGATTGTCCACAAATCGGGCTTAACAGCTTTGCTAAACATTCGCACTGTTGCGGCAGGACAGTGGCCAAAGGGAGAGGTCTGCTCATCCGTATGGTGTTCATGGGGGTAAATATAAACACACTTGTGTGAGCACATGCACATTTTAGAAGCATCTGGAATCTTTTACTCTTAAGGGTGCACATGACAAATGAGACAGTTTTAAAGAAAGACAGAATAAAACAACATAGCACTGACTCACATATTAATGCATTCTGTACCATAACTTGAAAAACAGAAACTGAGGTCAGTGTATGATGAAATAAAACTCAGGAGGTTTTCGGTGTACTAATTTCCCTCTTAGATGTACATCGTTAATAACTGCATTTGGAAAGCTTTTGGTTTGGCCACTCAATCATTTTCTCGCCTTTCCCCCTCCTCCCTTCTCTCTCCCTCTGAGTGAACGCTCCTAGCATGGATACAGAGCTCACACCTCCGCCATCATCACTTTGTCCAATCACCTTTCATCCCCCGCCTCATCTGCGCAGAGCCAGCCAATCCACAAACAGTGCCGAGAAACACATCGCTCCCAGTTAATTACATAGCAAGAACAAACATGACTGGCATTAATGAAAAACATGTCAAACGATAACAGATAACAATTACCTTAAACCTTTCTCTGCTCTTCTTTTTATTCCTTACTTTTAGTCTTTTCAGCACTGCAGAGACCGACTCTAGCAGGCTCAAGGGAAAACACTGTTTTGCAGAGAACAATTCATGTTTGTTTTCTCCGAATAACACTGTTTGGTTTACTACAAACCCAAATGATGCAAACAACTGTGCATATAACCAAAAATGATTACACTGAATAAAAAACCATGCACCCTTGAAATGAAGCTCTTATCTTAATTAAACTCTGACACACTCCCTTCCTCTTGCCAACATTTTTAACCAATTCCCAAACTCTGGTTTGCTGCTCAGCACCAGAGAGATACGTGACCAGAAGTGTATATTTTGGTGCAGTGGGACTGGTGGCCTTGTACTCGGTGAAGCCTGCACTGTTTCCCAGACTTCTCTGTAGGGATGACCGCTAAATACCCTCTGGACCTGCTGGACTTGAAAACTGTTGCCTTAAACCCAGAGTTGACAAATACCACTGGTAGTGTGGGGTCATAGGTGAACAAACAACTGAATCATTCTGCTTTGTTTAAACCATGATTATGTGAAAGGGACAGAGAGAAAGAACGACAGAGGTGGTCCTTAAAAACATATTTTTAAGGAACAAGCAAACAACTGGTCTCTGGCAGGCGTGGGACATACACAAAGATACCACATCCAGCAAGTCAGAGTGCAAACCACCCACCCACTCGAATAAATACACAACCCAGAGAAGCTACCCACACTTGTAAATGCCTGCTTTCTTTCGAGTATCAAGTTAGAGACTAGATGAGAAATAGTCCTTTATGGCGCCCCAAATAAAGCTTGAAGTTGAAGCACGCACATAAACAAAATGGTAGTTTTTCAGATCTGTTTCAGCTTCAGGGCCATGTCGATACTGAGAGTGAAACAGCTGTTACATTCATGCACCAAAAATGTTCATATTCTACTTTGAAGTGGAAAAATCGATCTCAGAAAGCAGCAAGAAAATTGAGTTTTTTAGAGCATCCAACGCAAGGAGAGAGAAGACGCTTCAGCAGCTCAAACCTATAAATGTCAACTGCAATCCTACTGCAAGAACAACGCCCTAAAGCCAAACCTGAGCCATAACTCTCAGAGAATTCTTCTTTAAAGAGTTTTATGTGCTTGTGTATAATTTACTGTTATGAGGCAACTAAACATGAACACATATATCCCAGAGGAGACACACCTGAATGGCAGTTGCATCTGGCATACTGAGACGCCGTACAAATATCTGGCTCTGCCCGCTGTGGCTGGTGACGTAGCCTGAGCCCCAGGTGCCACTGTGTGGCCGCCCCGTGTTGTAGAACATAAAAGTGTCACTCCCTGATGTGGCAGTCAGGCATGTCTTGTAACAGTACGTTTTTGTCAAAGACCCGTTTCCCCGCACCTCAATATAGTGAGGTTCCACTTTGAGGTCACGGCGGAGGGCCACATTGCTGTTTTGTTGCCCTCCTCCACCACCACCACCACCGCCACCACCACCACCAGCACCTCCTCCTCCACCTGCAGGTCGTCCCCCACCCCCTCCACCACCTGCTGGAACACCCCCCTCTGGAACATTCTTTTTGGACACACAACATGGGGAGCAGGAGCCAGGCTGGGTACAGTAGGCATGGCAACGCACAATGGCCAGCACGAAGACGGTGACCAGGAACACAAATGTTGTGGCACAAAGGGCGATAATGAGGTAGATAGTGACGCTGGAGAACATTAGGGGGCTGTTAGGCCTGATGATGCGCTTGGGGTCCGGGGCCACTTTGGGTGAAGGCTCCGCCACGTTCACATGGATGGTGGCAGTGGAGGAGAGTGGTGGGAGGCCGTGATCACGCACCAGCACTATCAAAACAAAGGTGGTGGAGTTGTCCTCTATGACTTTCCTGGTGGTGCGGATCTCACCTGTATGTTCATGCACCTTGAACAGATCTGTGTCTGTGTTGGTCTGAGCCAAGGTGTAGAGGAGCCAAGCGTTCTGCCCAGCATCACCATCCCACGCTATCACCTTGCTAACCAGCATCCCTGCTTCACTGTTTTTTAACAGCTTCTCCGTGGTGCGGCTCCCATTTGCAGGCGGGTAGACAATCCTTGGTGTATGGTCATTCTGATCCATGATGTAAACATACACTGTGGCCACACGGCTGAGGGGAGGCACACCATTGTCCTGTGCTTTAATCTGAAAGTGAAACTCCCTCAGCTTCTCAAAGTCAAAGGCTCGCAAGGCATAGGCCTCACCTGTTTTAGGTTTGATGCTGACGTAGCTGGCTACAGGGATGCCATGGTTGTTGTCGTTGAGGACGGTGTAGGTGATGCGTGCATTTTCTCCAGTGTCAGCATCTGTGGCTTTAACAACACACAAAGGGGCACCTGGGGCATTGTTCTCCGTAATGTAAACAGTGTAGGATGTCTGCTGAAAGCGAGGTGGGTTATCATTTACATCTGCCACGTCCACCTTAAAAGTCATCTGAGAAGACAGGGGTGGAGTGCCTCCATCTACAGCATTGACAGTGACATTATAGGATGAAATAGTTTCCCGGTCAAGGAATGCAGATGTGACAATGGTGTAGTGGTTCCTGAATGACTTGATCTTAAAAGGTAAATTGGGCATGATCTCCAAGGTGACTTGTTTATTTTGTCCGGAGTCACGATCATTCACACTGATCAATGCTACCATGGTGTCAGCCCGGGCGTCCTCTCGTACAGGGCTAGAAAGAGAAGACAATATAATCTCAGGAATGTTGTCATTGACGTCCAAAACTTCTACCACTACTTTACAGTGCACTGCCACAGGAGCTGGACCCTTATCCATGGCTTGAATGTACATTTCATATGAGTTTGTCTCCTCATAGTCTATGTTGTTTTTTACACGGATTTCCCCCGTGTCTGTGTCCATGGAGAACATCTGTCTGACTCTTTCTGGTGTGTAACTACTGAAGGAATAGAAAACATCTCCATTTAAACCCTCATCAGGATCTGTTGCATTCAACTTTATCACAAGAGCCCCCTTGGGAGAGTTTTCTGATAGTTTCACTTTGTACACAGAGCTGTCAAACGCAGGCACGTTGTCATTGGCATCAAGGATGCGAACATTGATTTTGGCTGTGCCAGTTCTTTGCGGGGTGCCTCCGTCCATTGCGGTCAGGATTAGCTGATGAGAGGGCATCTGCTCACGGTCAAAGGGCTTTTTGAGAATCAGCTCGATGTGCTTATCGTTGGAGAAGGGTTTATTAGAGTCCAGGGCGAGGTGGTCGTTTGGGCTGAGGCGGTACTGCTTGACAGAGTTGGAGCCATCATCCGCATCCTGAGCTCCTTCGATGGGGAACCTGGACCCGGTGAGAGCGGACTCTGACACCTCCAGCTGATATTCATCACGAGGGAACTGTGGCGCGTTATCGTTCACGTCCAAAATCTCCACCTCCACATTGTGCACCTCCAGCGGGTTTTCTAAAACCACCTCCAAGTTGCGTGAACAGGTGCCACTGAATTCACAAAATGTCTCTCGGTCGATGCGGTCACTTACCACCAGCTTCCCGGTCTTGTGATTGATGGTGAAATACCTGCGGCCACTGTCCGATGTGATTCTTATACGTCTTGTGGAAAGTTTTTTCACGTCAAGACCCAAATCCCGCACAATGTCACCGACCGATGCCCCGTTTTCCAGCTCCTCCGAGATGGAGTAGCGAATTTGTGCATTTGTAAGGCCACTGAGTATAAAAAATAGCAAATACAAGGAAAAGGGCACACTCTCCTTTACACTGTAAGAGCATCGCGCCGCCACAGCCATCGCAGGGAGGCAGGATTTGCAGACGGGTTGGAGAAATCTTTCCGCCTTCTAAGATTGCTGTGCGTCCCCACCCGCCTCATTAAAAACGGAGGAAAAGTCCGCGCAGAACTCGGGCTATGTGCAGGTTGAGCACCACGTCCTCCCCGGTGCCTGTTTAAAAGGAATTTTCTCCTGTACGTCCATGTTTCCCTCTGCTGCCTGTGTGCTGTTTTCAAATTTCTCTCTCCTCCAAGCAGAACTGACTTTCACTGATGCTGCCTATTGCTCTCTCTCTTTCTCTCTCTCTCCTGCGATGTGGTGATGGTGTCTGTGGGCAAAAGGGGAGGGGGAGCAATTCGCTCAAACGGTGCTGACTGCATTTCAGCACCTCCGATGAAACGATCGAACCTCACATGAAACAACACAAAAATCCCTAAAGACGGAACGTTTTATCAAATCTTCAATCTGGAAGCCGAACACGGAGCGCACAATGTCATCTGCACGCCGATCTCCGTTTAATTGGTTCGACACAGTCGTTCCTCCTGTTTTTCCCTCTCTCTCTTTTTTGTCAGCGCCACCGCCCTTTTCATTGTGTGCTGGGAACTGATTTATGAACCAGCCTGGAGATTAGATTTCCTCACTGATGCAAGGCAACGATTACTAACTGGGGACCCTTAAGCCAAACGGAGAGGCAAATATCTGACACATGCAGGATTTAACATAGCATTACATTAAAGGAAACCGATCAACACATTAACCCAGCTGTGAAACCACCCCAGAACGAATTGGTTTTAATGCCTAAACTTCAAAAAATGACAACTGGATTGAGGTGCGACGTAAGGATAGATTGTAAAGTGATTTTCTCTCCTTTTGAAACATGACAGCTGTGGTGCGGTATCTGGCTGTTTCAACTTATGTGTTTACGAGTTGAAGGTGCAGACACTACGGGGACCAAACACACACACACACACACACACACACACACACAAACAATTTATTTATGTCTCCTGCATTTCGTTTTCCTTTTCCTCACAGTGACAGGCTTTTCACTCATACTGATATTAAACTGCTGCGCAACCCTTTGCGCCACAGGTCCATTCACACATAAAACACAGAGCACGTGACGCCTTGAGCGGTGACCACGCTAACCCGGTCACAGACAAGACGCTCCAGATGTGGCCTCCTTTGAACATCTGGACTAAAAAAAGCGGGACGCTGACCTCTCCTGTCAGACAGTAACAGATGGATAAATGCACAAAACGCAAAGACAACACACCTTGCCAAAAGTAACAATAAAGACAGACAAGTTGGAAGGACTTTGGACCCTTTATGTGTAAGCTCTCCTACAATTAAATATAAAACAGCTGCCAACTCTTATATCACTAAATAAATAATTTTGTTTCAGTTTTATATGACAATAAAACAAATATGATGTTCACATTTTCATTGGAGATGCTCTGACAATGTCAAGCTGCACACATTGAGCATGCATAGAGTAGGAAGCAGTGAGAATAACACCCAAATCATCCAGCTTCAGCCCCTAAGGACTCAGAACTTGGGTCCTTAATAAGAATTTTAATTGGATCCAAAATAATTGGATGAGGCAATATCCCCACACAGTCAAGATAACAGATTCATTGACAGAGTTCAAATTTACCCAAACAAAAAAGTCTGATTAGCGTTCACAGCTTCATGGATGGATAAAGGAAAAAACGATAAGAGCATGGATGCAAAATACTACTGTGCCATAACAGCTACACTGAACATGCATACATTGGACAAATGTGGCCCTGTGACACCCAGTGCTTTTGGACTAACCCCATCTACTGGGACAAAAATGAACCATAATCGCCCACGCCATCTCTTATCTTTCTTAGTACGCTGCCACTCTCACCCACACCCAGTCTGCCCACAGTGCTGACTGCACTTGGCATTCTGGGAGAGAGGGGTAGAAGACTGAATCACTAGATGCTGCTGGTGGATGGGGAGCTACACAGCAAATCTTCACACTGCAAGGTGATGATGATAATGAGGAGGAGGAAGACAAATGGGGAGATATAGAAGCAGCCAAATGTCTCTGAATTTGTGATATCTCTCAGGGCATCATTATGGTACAAATACAGGATGTCTCTTGTACTCTGAAATATGTCACATGAGTATTTCATTTTTGCCTTTGCTGCAATGCCTCTGTATAAATCTCCCAGGGTTATGATCCTGCATTATCATTCCAATGAGCAGCGGTGATAACAGGGAGTTTCTTTCATCTGAGGCTGACAGTCTCTGATGGTCCGTATGTAGTCTGCCATGCTGACCGTGACATTTAACAGATTTACCCAGTGGGAGGTGTGGTCTTCTGCGTTTGTCACTTCCATACAAATGAAAACAAGCAACCCTTATCTCCTCGAAACAAACACAGGGCTGGATTTTCACATGGCACCTGTGCAGCCCTCCATCCAGCAATCCTCTCACTCAGCAGCAGCAGTATAAAGAGACTAAATGCTACAGATCTCCTTCAGACTTGTTTTAAATACATCCATCTGTTCCGGCGTTAATTGCACACCGCTGAGCTGTGACTTGTTCATTTATTACTCAAGGGTGATGCAGATGAAGCTATCACTGGTAAGCTACCTGCAGACAGACACCTGTCACACACCAGCAAATGCTGATTTAAAACAGCCAATTAGCTAATTGGTGCTGAAATCCAATTCAATTAAATTCAAAAGCTTTGTATTATTAATGCTTCAGTATTTTCAAAGGATGACAGTGCAAAAAATTCAAAAGTGTTGAATATTTGCAGCTCTGGCTGAGGGCCAGTCAAATGTTTTAAGTTTAGAACAGAAATAATAGAAACAACAAGACATAAACTTTTTTCATAGTGGGGCAGACTCTTTCTTTGTTCTTCTTTTCTGCCAGAATATTATACCACTCTCCATTGTATCAATTATGCAAGATGGTCACCATATTAATAACACCTTCTTCACCAAGACCCAACCTCATTAATACTGTAAGCGGCCACTCTAAAAGCCATTCATATTACTTCCCCACAGAGTCTGTTATCTGGAATCCCCCCTATTTTTAATGAGTCAGATGACAGCAGAGATCCACAGAGGAGTGGGTCAGAGCTGGTTTATCATGAAGCAGAACTCTCTACTTCTCTCTCTCTCTCGCTCTCTGTTATCACATGTACAAAAAAAAAACTGATTCATGTAAACTAAGAGTATTTTGGTTCCCATAGCCATGTTGCACACAGACATGCAGACATGAGGAGAGACCCATGACATGTTTAGTTTCTGCGAAAAACTTTCCAGTACATGTTTTATCATTGTTCCTTTATCATTCCTTAAGAGTATAAATGACATGATTCAAGGACTTACATAAACAGATGCAGTGACTACAGGAAGCAAGGACGTGACTGTTCTAAGATGTCACACACTGGTTCACAGATACTTTACGTGACTTACTTTTTAATCTTTTGATTTAAAGTGGAGAGGCTATTATTAACATATTCATTCCAAACATGCTGCCTCAGAGATTCTGAATTATGATTCTTATTTAAACTGTTTTTGTCATAAAGCCCATGAAAAGGGTGGGGCAGCAGGCAAATATTTAAGATTACACTCATCACAATTAGAATATTAAAGGCCCAGATAGTCCTTTTCTTATTCTTTTTTTTTTCAATCTATGATTCGAGGAGACAGTAAGAAAAAGGAAATGTCTGTGGACTGTTATGTAGGAGGGTGGCATCAGAAAGTGCTTACAGAATCTCCAACAAATTTAAAACGAGGGACAAAGTTGAAAAAATAAAAGTCAGGCCTTTTCTTGAAGGAGATCTGTCTGCCAGGGGTACCTTCAAAAAAGATACTGGGAGATGTAGATGCAGGATTTTTAAAACAAAATACAAAAAGGAGATTGTTTTTTTTTTATTTTGCCTGGTGATCTTCATGTCCTGTAAGACCCAATCAAAAGCCTCATCCAGATCTGTTCATGTTGTTCTTTGGTTTCTGAAAGCAGATGATAAAATATGTATGACAACAAAATTATCCTTTCAACCCAAGTCCCTTAATGGCTATCTATTAGGTTTGCCTCACTAGGAAAAATAACACAACAGTTTAAATTGAGTGCCTCTAGAACTTCAAATTGAATCCTACTGTATGGGTGGGAGATGCAGGCAGAGCAAGAGGCTTGGAGGTGGGACCGACAGTGAAACTGGTCCCTCTGTTGGAATAAATCGGTAGTACAAGGGTTGGACACGTGATCCTCACCCCACTGCCCATCCACAAAGACTTTCACATTAAGCCAGAGCACTAAGCATAATCCCTGCTATTTCATGGTGTGAGTGTGAGTGTGTCTGTGTGTGTGTGTCTGTGTGTGTGTGAGAGAGATAGAGAAAGAGAGAGAGGGAGAGAGGGAGAAAGACAGATAGAAAGAAATAAAGAGGTAAATATGTAGGTATGGGAGAGAGAAAGAGTAAAGGAGGGCACAGATGTCAGACTGCAGTGGCTGTGATTGTCTGACTTGTTTTCAATAAAGTGACCGTGGTGGAAAGATTAGGTGAAGCTTAGCAGTATATAGCAACCTGAGGGTGGAAAATTCAGAGTCATGAGCCAGTTATGTATGCAATTCTCAAACAAATATAAAATTATTTAGGCTTGCCGAGCCCATTCTCTTTGTCTTCAATGCTTAAGGAAATACAACAGAGAAAGTGCTGCAGCTGGATCTCTGCTGCCACACCTTTTACAAATGAAAAATATGTCAACATAAACTCCCAATGTTTTCATGTAACATTATGAAATCCCAATGTCCTCATACCTTCCCCTCACTTACTTCTCTCTATACTCAGAAACTTTCCCATTTTTGAATCCCTCAAACAAAGGTCCCATGATAACCACAATCCTTTTACTCAGGTGGACACAGTAAAGCGGGCGGAGGCGGCATTCTCCGGGTGTGTTTGTTTGTGCTTATCCCTTGTGTACCAATTGCTTTCAAAAATAAAGGGCATGAGAGAACTAAAAGAAGCATAAATCCCTCCCTTGGGGTCCTTGTGAGGGTTAAACAGCTCCTTGGTTGTCCTGGTTCAGCCTGTGCATAAATCAAACAGATTCTTGTTGTGGCACAGAACAAAGCTATCAGGAAAAGCAGACAGGCTTTGGATACTTCCCTCTTAGGATGCCTTGGCTTTGTATCCTTGCCGGATGGGAGAGGATGCAACTCGCAGTTCTGAGCATGACAAAGCTAATCTAATGACTGCAAATACATCCCGATGCCACTAAGAGGGCGCATGGATGGAGGACTTGGTTGGTGGAAGTGGAATAGAAAGGGAGGGGTGTTGGTGATAAGTTCTTCCTTTTATCTGTGACCAATTGTAAGCCTGTGATGTTCTCACTCAGCTGCAGGGCATGTATTTAATGTGTTTTTTTTGTCCATCTCATCCTTAGAAGCTCCAGTTTTCTCACTATCGCATGCTCAAGACTTGAGTCTGAGCTGCCGTGTTTGTGACTTCCACTAAAACCCACAGCCTTTTTTTGGAACTGAATCCCTAATCTCACACACTTTCCCTCCTTGCCAGCTCAGTTGCTCTGCTCTCCATCTGACTTGGCATTTTTGCTTAAGATGCTGCACATCTCTGCTTGGCATCTTTCTCTTTGTCTCTACATCTCTTCTGCTTCCCATTGTGTCCACCCTGTTTCCTTCCTGCAATGCATGCTGGGAATGGGATGGATGTGTGGGTGGGGGGTGGGTACATACTGGCAGCACCGTGGAAGCAGACTACTTCATCATTTCATTACAGCTCAGAACAGTCTCCATGGTAACCACCCACAGCAGCACCCATCCTCACACAAAAGACACACCCTTGTAGGGGAGAAAAACAGGAAGTGCTTCAGAGGATGCTTGTCACACATATAGGCAAAGGAATGAACGAAAAATCACTCATTTATCTGCTGTTCTGTCAGCTTATACCCAGGCTGGTGAGGGAGGGAAATTTCTGTGTCATGTTTTGGGTCAATCTGAAAAACCAGCCAGCGTAATCCACCAGAAAAAAAATCCCAGCTGAATGCTTTTACCATGGCAGTGCAAACTACCAACCATGAACCACTTAACTGTCCCACTAAACCGAGATATTGACCTGTTTGATCAATAATTTAATGCATTATGCTGCACTGAGGAAGGCAGAGTTACAGCCTTTTATGATATGCACAGTGCCCACATCCTCATGTTATGCATACAGGAAAAAGAAGAACATATATGTTTAAAGCTCGATTGATAGATTTGGATTTTAATATAATCTCATCACTACAATGCTTTTGAAAGAGACCCACAATGTTAAAGTTCTGCAGTATAGGAATGAATTAAAATGCTGCTCCATATTCTGCAGCACGACAAACACCCATACACACACATTGTCCTGATGCTTACGCGGATAAACCAGCCTGTCCTCCTCATCCACCCTGACCCTTTACCCCGCCCAACTGGTTCGGCTGTGATTGACAGTAGGTGTTTATCGGCACCGCCCAGCCGCAGAGGAGAACACGATATGAAGGAGAGCTGAGCCGAGCAGGGCTGATACCTCGATCGGTGCTGAAGTTCCCTGCTGTCGTTGCTGCTGCTGCTACTACTGCAGCAGAGAGTAGCGGAAAATTACCTGCCCCTCCCCCTCTTTCTCACATCCACGGAAAGCTGCAGCATACAGAGCACATACTCAACCACTTTTACGTAGAGGCAGCTCCAGGCATTGTTTCAGGAAACACTGTATGGAGACAATATGCATCCTATACAGCAGAGAGTGCCGGAGGAAAGAGCGAGAAGCCGACTACAGGTTCACTCAGATGGCGCAGTAGCGCGCTGCCATCTTTAAACCACACCATGACCCACTTACATGCTTCACATAAGCGACACGCATCGCCTGTAATGTGTTAAGTCTGTTTGAGAGCGCAGAAAGCCCTGGTTGAGTCTCTTAAAAACACTGCACCGACCGCACGAACGGAATTATGCCATATCAGGGCACGCTTGTCTTTGCTGTACCACTCCCTAAAATGAGGTCACATTGTCTGAGTGACTCAAAGCATAACAGATCC